>JADBJO010003497.1:0-32500 GCA_016801955.1 Conus betulinus
AGTGAGAGGTGGAAGTGGGATGGAGAGATTGGAGGGGGAGAACAGAGAGGTGGAAGTGGGATGAAGAGATTGGAGGGGAGGACAGTGAGGGTGAAGTGGGATGGAGAGATTGGAGGGGAGAGGTGAGTGGGATGGAGAGATTGGAGGGGAGAGAGTGAGAGGTGGAGTGGGATGGAGAGATTGGAGGGGAGGACAGTGGAGGTGGAAGTGGGATGGAGAGATTGGAGGGGAGAACAATGAGGGGAGGTGGAAGTGGGATGGAGAGATTGGAGGGGAGGGACAGTGAGGGGTGGAAGTGGGATGGAGAGATTGGAGAGATTGGAGGGGTGGACAGTGAGGGGATGGAGAGTGGAGGGGAGAACAGGTGGATGAGTGGAGAGAGATTGGAGGGGAGAACAGTGAGAGGTGGAAGTGGATGGAGAGATTGGGGGGGGAGAACAGTGAGGGGTGGAAGTGGGATGGAGATTGGAGGGGAACATGGTGAGATTTGGGTGGAAGTGGGATGGAGAGATTGGAGGGGGAACAGTGAGAGGTGGAGATGGGATGGAGATTGGAGGGGGAGGACAGTGAGAGGTGGAAGTGGGATGGAGAGATTGGAGGGGAGAACAGTGAGGGGTGGAGTGGGGATGGAGAGATTGGAGGGGAGGACAGTGAGAGGTGGAAGTGGAAGTGGATGGAGAGATTGGAGAACAGTGAGAGTGGGAAGTGGGATGGAGAGATTGGAGGGGAGTGAGAGTGTGGAGTGGGATTGAGAGATTGGAGGGATTGGAGTGAGAGGTGGAAGTGGGATGGAGAGATTGGAGGGGAGAACAGTGAGAGGTGGAAGTGGGATGGAGAGATTGGAGGGGAGGACAGTGAGGGGTGGAAGTGGGATGGAGAGATTGGAGGGGAGGAGAGATTGAGAGTGTGGAGTGGGATGGAGAGATTGGAGGGGAGGATGGAGGTGGGAAGTGGATGGAGAGATTGGAGGGGAGAACAGTGAGAGGTGGAAGTGGGATGGAGAGAGATTGGGGGGGAGGAACAGTGAGAGGTGGAAGTGGGATGGAGAGATTGGAGGGGGGAGAACAGTGAGAGGTGAAGTGGGATGGGAGAGATTGGAGGGGAGGACAGTGAGGGGTGGAAGTGGGATGGAGAGATTGGAGGGGAGAACAGAGGACAGTGGATGGAGTGGATTGGGGGGGAGAGATGAGGTGGAGTGGGATGGAGAGATTGGAGGGGAGAGTGGATGGTGGGATGGAGAGATTGGAGGGGAGGACAGTGGGAGGGGAGGTGGAGTGGAGTGGAGTGGGATGGAGAGATTGGAGGGGAGGACAGTGAGAGGTGGAAGTGGGATGGAGAGATTGGAGGGGGAGAACAGTGAGAGGTGGAAGTGGGATGGAGAGATTGGAGGGGGGGAGACAGTGAGAGGTGGAAGTGGGATGGAGAGATTTGGAGGGGAGAACAGTGAGGGTGAAGTGGGATTGAGAGATTGGAGGGGAGAACAGTGAGAGGTGGAAGTGGGATGGAGAGATTGGAGGGGAGAACAGTGAGAGGTGGAAGTGGGATGGAGAGATTGGAGGGGAGGACAGAGAGGGGGGAAGTGGGATGGAGAGATTGGAGGGGAGAACAGTGAGAGGTGGAAGTGGGATGGAGAGATTGGAGGGGAGGACAGTGAGAGGTGGAAGTGGGATGGAGAGATTGGAGGGGGACAGTGAGAGGTGGAAGTGGGATGGAGAGATTGGAGGGGAGGAGAGTGAGAGGTGGAGTGGGATGGAGAGATTGGAGGGGAGGACAGTGAGAGGTGGAAGTGGGATGGAGAGATTGGAGGGGAGAACAGTGAGAGGTGGAAGTGGGATGGAGAGATTGGAGGGGAGGAACAGTGAGGTGGAGTGGAAGTGGGATGGAGAGATTGGAGGGGAGAACAGTGTGAGAGGTGGAAGTGGGATGGAGAGATTGGAGAGGGGAGAACAGTGAGAGGTGGAAGTGGGATGGAGAGATTGGAGGGGAGAACAGTGAGAGGTGGAAGTGGGATGGAGAGATTGGAGGGGGAGAACAGTGAGAGGTGGAAGTGGGATGGAGAGAGATTGAGGGGAGAACAGTGAGAGGTGGAAGTGGGATGGGAGAGATTGGAGAGATTGGAGGGGAGAAGTGACAGTGAGAGGTGGGAGTGGGATGGAGAGGTGGAAGAGGGTATGGGAGGGGAGAACAGTGAGAGGTGGAAGTGGGATGGAGAGATTGGGAGGGGAGAACAATGAGAGGTGGAAGTGGGATGGAGAGATTGGAGGGGGAGATCAGTGAGAGGTGGAAGTGGGATGGAGAGATTGGAGGGGAGACAGTGAGAGGTGGAAGTGGGATGGAGAGATTGGAGGGGAGATCAGTGAGAGGTGGAAGTGGGGATGGAGAGATTGGAGGGGAGAGAACAGTGAGAGGTGGAGTGGGATGGAGAGATTGGAGGGGAGATCAGTGAGGGGGTGGAAGTGGGATGGAGAGATTGGAGGGGAGGACAGTGAGAGGTGGAAGTGGGATGGAGAGATTGGAGGGGAGGACAGTGAGAGGTGGAAGTGGGATGGAGAGATTGGAGGGGAGGACAGTGAGAGGTGGGAAGTGGGATGGAGAGATTGGAGGGGAGAGGACAGTGAGAGGTGGAAGTGGGATGGAGAGATTGGAGGGGAGGACAGTGAGAGGTGGAAGTGGGATGGAGAGATTGGAGGGGAGGACAGTGAGAGGTGGAAGTGGGATGGAGAGATTGGAGGGGAGGACAGTGAGAGGTGGAAGTGGGATGAAGAGATTGGAGGGGAGATCAGTGAGAGGTGGAAGTGGAATGAGGAGGAAATCAGTAGGGAAGAGATTTTTCTTTTCTTTTCTTTTTTTTTTTTATTGTAAGAGAGTGGGTCCTGAAATTTCTTTCTGAAACATTTTATCATGAGCAAGTTCACATGGCCAACTATATGCTGTTGTTTAGTGTGTTTGAACAGTGACGAATGCTGTAGAGTAGTTGTGCACTTAAAAAAAAAAACTAACAGGATAGGGGAGCTTGTTTTTAATTGGAGATTTAGTATGCAGCTGCTATTCTTATCCCTACATTCTTACATATGAATCCATTTATTTGTGTGGTTGATTTCAGCTGTACAATAGTGCCATGGAGTTGTGTATGCAGATGTATGGAGAATATCACATTCTCACCTCTCGCCTCTACATCAACATCGGGATTGTGTATGAAGACAACAAGGACTACCGTAAGGCCTACACCTACTTCAAACGTTGGGCTCGGGTCTCTGAGGAATCCTTGCCCAGAACACCCCAAGACACAACGTGCCAAAGGAGTGTTGAGAGAAAGCCGCTACCGTCGCATTGCACAGGACCTAGGGGAGTGGGATTCCTATGAGGATGCGGATGATAACAATGAGGACAATTCTGGAGGCGAAGATGGTGAAGAGGAAAACGCTGACCTGGAACACCATTACGATGACATGGTGAGTGTGGTGAACATTCAGATGTTGACCTCCCAGGATGAGGTCCAGCTTGGTTCCAACATGTGGGGGGAGAACAACGAGAGTGGTGCAGCAGCAGCAGCAGCACAGGCCACGGAAGCTGCCAGCAGTAGCAGTGACAGTGACGAGCAGGACTGATGTGGTCATGAATGGCTTTGTGGAGGAGCGGATCAACACAGAAAGAAGATGATCCTTCCGCCTGCGAGGAGAATGCTGACTCAGAAAACCTGTATGATGACAATTTTGAGGATTACGAAGAGCAGTACATTTTCAGTTCAGAGAGTGGGCCACCATTCGAGGACGTCAGCACAGAAGAAGAAAACTTTAAATCTGGAGAGGAGGAGAATGACAATGAATTTGAACTGAACGAAATAGCCAGCATGGTATTTGAAGACTGTGATAATAGGTTTGCCTCAGACAGTGTGGAGGAAGACAGCAACAGAATGTGAAAGCCGACAGATTTCCATCCTCTGTGTGCTGTGTGCACACTGCAGATTCACCTACCATAGAAATGTAGTTCACCAGGTATGCGGGAGTCAAATCTGAGTCATGCACATGTCTTCCTTATTTCAAGCAGCTTCACAAAGTGGTCAAAACTATCTGGATTTCAAAGGCCAAATAGTGGTGTCATTGCACATTTGAGTTTTTTTTTCTTTCTTTTATTGTTGTTTTTTTCTGTTTTCTAGCCAAGAGAAGATTTTGTTATCTCATGGGGAGCATTTTTTTTTTAAGTTACATAAGATCTAAGTTTTTTTTTTTTTTTTTTTTTTTTTTTTCGTTTCAATTGAGTCACAAATAATAAGAAATATTGGTTCATTTCAGTGAAGATGTCACCCAGTCAAATTTTAGACCCTAACCTTCAGTATTGTCTTCGTTTATTTGTTTGTTTTTCAGTCACTTCACTGAAATTCACTTTTTTAACAATATTATATATTAGTAAATTGAAGTGAATTCAAGATAAATGAAATGCGGAAGACATTAAACAGAGGAAGCATATCTTAAAGCACCAAACTTTTACTGATTTATGTCATCAACAGACCTGTGGTTACTGGTCTAAGCACCTTGTAGATCCAACTTTGTGTTATTCAAACGCCTGAGTTAATTTTCTTCAGAACTGAATAACAAATGAGAGGACAGAATTGGTAGAGTCTTCATATGAAACAGTCCATTGTTATGTTTTGTGCTGGAAGAACAGAGAAGATGATCATTGTCAAGCACATACTGTGATCCTGCAGGGGAGGAAAGAACACATGGACACAGGTTGATGCTACTCACTACTGTTTGTTATCACTGGATCACAGTGAGTGAAGTGTGTACTGGTGATGTATCCTAAACTCTTCAAACTCCTGGACTAAAGCCTTGTGGAGAGCAGTCCTGTGTAGCTTTTGAACTTGGCTGTCCTGGATGAGGTGGTGGACAAATGAAACCGCTGTGATAAAATGAACTTTGATATGTCTTAAGCTTTGATGGGGTGTGTATAATTTGTAGCTGCAGGAGCAATAACGTTGGCTGTCAGAGCACTGTGAGGGGAAACCAGTTGTGTTTATCATGTATTGTAGATACTCAGCGTGCAGGAGATAAAGTCCATGCTGCACACTGGAAAGACAAGCTGATCATGGTCTCAGGTCTGAATTCTCGTCATATGGAACTGCCAGTCATGAAAGTTTGATTCAGAACTGAAGTGGCAACCTGTAACACAACTGTCAATGCGCGCTGTTCCAGGCATGGTAAGGTCCATGTTCACCGATTCTTGTGTGGGAGGTGGGTCTTTTGCTGGTCAGGAAGATCAATCATCATTTAGTCTCGGAATGATTCGAGTCCACTGGCATGGTGTGTGAAATGACTGTCTGAAGCTGAAGAGGAATCGGTCTGTTTTGCAGCCAGACCATGTGGGGTTAGAGTTTTGTCATTATAAAGTGTGCATGGTTGGTGATTCAAGGAAGGTGAGTGGGAATTGTTTATGGAATGATCTTCAGGAATTTAAGATATGACAGCTTATGTCCAATATTTCTGTGTTTGCTTGTGAGTTATGAGTTTTTGAAATTCCTTTGTCTTTGTCAGTTGTTTTCGCGCTGGTTGTTTAAATGTGTGATCCTTCTTTTCCATTAAATGAAGGAATCCTATGTGTTCTTTTTTCATGTTATGACTGAGCATAGAAAATATCTTCAATTTACTTATTCTTTTTTGTGTGTCAATGATACTCGGAGATAGTTTCAATTTGGAGCAAATTATTGTATTTATGATTAATGATATATGCTGTTTTGTTTTTGTTTGTGTGCAGTCTTTTAAATGGAAAAAAAAATCTGTTGAAGGCTGAAGAAAGAGTGTCATGCTTGAAGTGATTTAGTATTTCAGACATTTGATGACAAGGCTTTTTTTTTCTTTTTCTTTTTTTTTTTTCTCCTGACAATTATCCATCATGCCCTGTCCTTGGCATCACTTGTACAACTCTCATTTTAGCCCTCCCGTACATAACCAGACTATGGATAGTCCTGTTGTAGCCTCAGCATCAATGGTCCACTTGCTGCAGTCAGTATCAGAACAGTGTGAGGCAAACCCACCAGAGGAGACACTGCACTGCCACAGTTACTTAAAGTACATGTGACTTATTCACACAGGACACCATTTACTAAGGCCCCCACTGATGACAATACTTATCAAGTCATACAGGGTGTAAGCATGTGTATCTCTCAAGAGGACAGGCATGACTGTCTTATGCTGAAAGGTGGGTCATGTTGTCATGAACTGCATGTAAGACTTTCGTCTTTATCCAGGCTTTAAGCCAAGGAAATTTGAAGCATCTTTGATCTCTGAAGGTGTACAGCATGACAAGCCTGTTGAGGTCACAAGAAAAACAACATGTACTGGGGAAGTTGATGGTTTAGTATAAATACGTTGAAGGTGAAGGTTAAATACCATAGCCTAGAGGCTGAATGGGCAGTGCAATGTCAAGAGGTTGACTGTGTCTGGAACATGGCATAATGGAATGAAGAGGCCATCCCTCTTGTTTGGCTGCCTTTGCTTTCCTTAACTGAAGCAGGTGGCCATTTACTGCTGCTGGGTAGACCGAGATTCAAGAGAAGTATCCAGAAGGCACTCGCATTATTTGGGAGTCACGAACAGACACTGGATCAGAGCCACACCGTATACACATAGCACACTACTGATGACACTGGAACATACTCCAAGGTGCACACAGAGACTGCATGGAGAGGGCGGTCACATTCACATGTCACTTAACTGCTGCCATTACAGCTTCGAAAGAAGACAAGAAAAAAAAAAAATCTGGCTAATTTGTGGTTTCGTGACTGATTTTTTTTTCACAAAGGCTTAAAACATTTCAAGATGGGTCTCTCACAGCACACAAGGAAATGGTGTTTCAGTAACACAGCCTCTGTTGACATTTAATTTTCCCGGAGACTCAAGAAAGAATGTCCATCTGCCATCTTGAAACCCCACTCACCTCCCGACTGAACAATTATTGTCATCAGTGGGGATTAGAAGGTGAGTGTCCTCCGTGTACTTGATGAGATCAGGAACCACAGGGACTTGGTAGTGCTCAAGTGGGTTAGTATTATTGCCTCCTGTGGACTGTCGGTCCTGGAGCTGTGACAGGACCAGCCAGAGTGGCAGTGTATGGGTGAGTGGGACTAAACAGGGTGCCAGTGTTGCCTCTGAGAGGATATGGGAAAGGAGAGAGGGCAAGAAGAAATGATATATAGCTAAAAAGGATGGAAGTCCAGTAAAAATCATTGAAATGAAATTTCAGTGCAGAGGATGTTCAGTTTTGTTTTTTTTCACAGGAGAGGCTAGAGTGGATGGGGAGAGAGGGGAATGTCTTTCAGGGAGAAGCATTCAGTGTGGATGGTGACACCAAAGCCAGACATAGCCTGGGCATGTAAGGAGGGCCTTTTGGGCAGGTCTGCTGACTGTCATTGCCAAGTGCAGAGGGACACTCCACAAGACAAAGAAAGGCCCTTTCCAGATTGGAGAATTTCTTCTAGAATAATAGAAAGATTCCATCCACATCTCCAAATAAGCACCAAGTGAGGGAGACGAGAAGTTTCAACAACAAAGTGTGTGAAAGAAAGAAAATGTAATGAAATCTATGTGTTTTTTAAAAGGATGATGCATGCTAATTTTTCGACACTTTCATTGTAGCTAAAGAAAAAAATGAGGTGGAATTAATAAACTGGTGGTGAGAATTCTGCAGCTGACTCTTTGGATTCCTGTTCGTAATTATGAAATGAAGATTTTTAAACCAGGAAGTTATTGGTAAAGTTATGTGGGACACTACAACAAACAAACAAACAAAATCATTTAATTGGTTTTGCTTGTTTATTGTTGTTGTAGTCATTGTTTTTGTTTGTTTGGGTTTTTTTTTTTGCTTGTTTGTACAGTTCAGTATAAAAAGTGTTCAGGTATTTAGTAGCTCAGATTTCAAACTGTTGGATGTTAAACACTAAGCACCTAGCACAAGTGAAAGACCCACAACAACAATTTGTCGAGGGCAAAATTATGTAGGTAAATCACTGATAGATAAACAAAAACGTGAGCAGACAGAAAAAAAAGTGGGTGATAGATAAACAAAAATGTAAGCAGACAGAAAGCAAAAATGTGAATGATGCCATATAATGGTGATGCAGTTTACAGTGTAATGCATGACACAGTCAGAGAATGCAATCAGATTTCAAACCATTCCTTTTTTCCATTTGTAGACCAAGTGTAGAACTTCCTGTTCCTTTGTTTTGTGAAGCTTTCAGTGGAGTGGCATTGAAGCTGTGCTACATGTAGCTACATGAAAACATGGCAGAGAAAGGGGTGCTATTCCAGCACACCATGAAGTAGTCTTTCACTGTCCTATTGCAGACATGCCTTTCTGCCAAGCTCAATTTTTTTTACTTGCAAAGTCCTAAATAGGTTTGTGTGATATCTTTAGCACAAGAGCCACTGTGTTAACAACCCTAAATGAAGTAGACTGCTACGTGTGGGATCTGCATTGATGGTGTGGGGTTGTTGCTTACATTTCTCTGCCTACTTATATTTTTGACTTTCCTAGCCCCAGACAGGACTTTGCATGGGTTTATCACAGCAGCCAGTGTGTAAGGTACAAAGGTGGATGAACCAGCCAGTGTGTAAGATACAAAGATGACTGAACCAGCCAGTGGGTAAAGTACAAAGATGGCTGAACCAGCCAGTGGGTAAGGTACAAAGATGGCTGAACCAGCCAGTGTGTAAGGTACAAAGATGGCTGAACCAGCCAGTGTGTAAGGTACAAAGATGACTGGACCAGCCAGTGTGTAAGGTACAAAGATGGCTGAACCAGTCAGTGTGTAAGGTACAAAGATGGCTGAACCAGCCAGTGTGTAAGGTACAAAGATGACTGGACCAGCCAGTGTGTAACTGTAAGGTACAAAGATGACTGGACCAGCCAGTGTGTAAGGTATAAAGATGACTGAACCAGCCAGTGTGTAAGGTACAAAGATGACTGGACCAGCCAGTGTGTAAGGTACAAAGATGGCTGGACCAGTCAGTGTGTAAGGTATAAAGATGACTGAACCAGGCAGATGAATTGGGAGATCCGCTCTGAGGCTATGATATAATAGATTTCAAGGTCTCTAATTGTTGATTGAAGTTATTTTCTTTCAATGTTTTGTCTGTGTTTCACCCAATGATCTCAACATCAAATCTTTTGTCAATATCAAGTACAAACAATCCTCTGAAGTATACTAGAGATCTGCCAAACAGTTTTTCCAATTATTTTGCTTAAATACATACATTCAGCTTTAAACAGTATCCTGTTGTAAAGCCTGATATGCAATTACAGTGGAGGACAAAAACAACATATGAAAAGTTGAGACAAGAGCAAAAACTTGACAGGGGTATCTTATTCAGTATTTGGCTGTAGAATTTAAGAGGAAAAAAAAAGGAAGAAAGAAACATTTGGACTCTGCAGACCAGAATTTTGTGACGATTTGTTGGCATTCTGGCCGTTGCTTTCAAAGAGTTTTGACAAGGTGCATCATTTGATGCCAGCCCACACCACTGCTGTTCAGTATAGAAATGATGAATAATGTGACAGTATGTATCTCACAGTATTTTGGGAAACCTCTTAAACCGCTTTCTTTACAATTCATGAATTAAGAGGATTTAAGTAGGAGTGCCATTTTAACACCAAAGAAGTTGGTAGCCTTGGAAAGCATAAAATTTGCAACTTCAGGTGGAGATTACCCAGCGGTTGGATTATCATCATGATTTGTGACATGAACAGCCAATGTTGATTTGTTCATGTTTTTGTATTATGATGAGTGAGCTAAAGTGATAATGCACATCAAATGAATATGCAAACAAGGCATTTTCCAGGTTATCAGCCATTCCTTTTTTATTCATCCTCACACCTGTTGGAAGCTTAGATAACGGTCATGGCCTTCTTGGGGATTGGTCTCTCAGTGCCAAACCTTGTTAGAGACGTTTCCCGGAGCATGATCACCAAAGGAGTGTCGGGAGAGCCAGTATGAGTTGGAGTGAAGATGATGTGCCAAAACCAAAAGATGCAAACTGAACACAGCACGCTGAAGGCCAGTGTACAGCACTGCTCCTCACTGTCCAGGCTGGAGAAGCACAGAACACAGTATCATGCATGTTGCACACCAGCGTCTACAGTGACTCCCACTCCCAGGCCATCCCAATTCAACTTGCCCCCCCCCCCCTTCCCCCCTCCCCAATTGAAGTTGCCTCCATTTCAGGATATTTTTTTCTCTAGAACATTGACCTTTTTTTCTTTCTAAACTAGATTTACATCCCAGGTAGGAGCACTTCCACTGAAGACTGGTTTTTCATGGATCTGGAGGAGAACCTCTGTGCTTTTCTGTCCTTGGTGGCCCATGTTTTGGAAAGAGTCACTGTGCTTGTCTGTGTACACTTCTGCTGGTGAGAACTGATTTATTCGTGAATGTATGTAAGTACTTTGCAAGTGGGTTATGTGGTTGCTTTTTACCCACACTTTTTTCTGCGTCAAAATGATAGGATGTTGTTTCAGTGCTGGTGGGTCTTCCTTGAAAAGAATGCGAAATAGCTTATAAAATACCTGTGAAAAATACGTTTATTATGAAGTGTGTCTACAGGAATCATATGTGGAGTTCTTTGATGCAAAGTGTCACCAATGATGAAAGTGTATTCCCAAAAGCGTTTTGGTTGACAAGACTGAGTCTTGTAGTTCATATGAAAATGATCTCTTGGGTCTACAGAACCTCTTGACAAGGACAACACAGTGCAGGCTGAGTGAACAGTACAGACCAGATGTAGGTGAAGTCTACATGGCCAAACCCTTTGCTATCTTTTCAGTTTTCTTCAGCATGGGACTTCGTTTCTCTCAGTGTGGCTCTTCTGTCAGCAAATTATGATGGTGTTTGTGTTTCTGTTGTGCCTGTGGTACCAGTGACATACCACTGAATTAAGTGGCTGTGCATAGGAAATAGATGCAGATTGCTTAGATTTTAAGATGTACATTGTTCTTTCATTTATCTGCTGGGACATTCACCAGTCTACAAACTAATTTTCCTCTCTCCTGTTTTTCCTCTCCTTCGTTAATGGGCTTATATGTGCACTCATTGTTTTTCGTGTAAAATCTGTTGCATTTCAATGTCTTGACGATAACATATGGATCCTTTAAAGTTATACAAGAGACAAATGAGATACATGAGGATACATTTGTGCAAATCAGACTGACAAGAAACGTGAAGCACAAGTTTGGTATTCGTTTTCATTGGCGATAAAATTGATTCCATCACAAACATGTTTATCACCGAGATGTGTCATCACTCTTACTTCATACAGTTTGCAAATGTTCACGTTTGTTACGTTATCCAGAGTAAAAAGAAGAAGAAAAGTAAAAGCAGTGAAGCTCAGAAATGTAGGTCAGTTTATGGATATAACTTTAGTTCAAGAGTCAGTGGGAAAATTGACAGATCTGGAATGCAGGAAAGACAGGATTAGTTTTGAAACATGTATAGTTTTTACAAAGAATTGAGAGGAAAATTTGATATCAAAAACTCAGTGCATGAGAGAGGAAGAGATAGAGAGAGAGAGCATGCATCACACAGAGAGTTGCAAACATTTCAAATGAATTAATATGTCAGAGTCAAACTCGAGGGTTATTGAAAAAAATGAGGTTGCAGAGGAAACTTCTACGTGACTGCCTTGCTTTTCACGTTGTATGTGTTGAGTAGCAGAATCATGAACTGTTGTTTTAATCAGAGATGGAGAAATTTCAGTCACTCAAAAAGAGGGATTTATTTGTTCTACCAAATCAGAAAAACAAAAACAACAAACAAACAAAAACTAAAAGAGCAGAGGAAGAAATGCAGCATAAAGGAAATGAAATGGGTTCGTATGGACAGTTGGTCATGCAGATGAAACCAGAAACATCATATTCTTTAAGTTTCAGGGTAGAACGATAAGTAGTTTTAACTTCGAAGTTTATTCCCTGAGCACAGTGTGTACACAACAGGGGAAAACAGGATAGGAACATACTTGCAGTAGCTGAGTCTTGGATGGACCTCCAAGTGAACAGTACCTGTTGGGAGGTGCATGTGATATCATCCATATGAAATAGAAGTTTCTTTCTTTTTAGAGATGTTTCTTTAATCATTTCTGGTGTTGTTTTCTTTATGATCCAAAGAGAATGTACGCTGAGAGTCCCCATAGATTTGTCCCACACGTTCCAGCGCCCTTAGCTTAAGCTGTACCAGTCCACAGAAGTTATGAATGTGGGGTTGCCTGAAGGCCAGAGATCAGTTTTGTTTCCAGTTTTCTTGTTGAGACATATGCTGCACCTGTAGACTGGTCCATACACCGAGTTCTCTCTATCCATAGGCAAGACAGCGCACTAAGCAAAGGTAAAGTGAAAAAATCATATGGCTCTTCCTACAGGTCAGAAGTTTGTTTTAGTTTTTGATGTGTTAAAGCAGAGTAATGGCTGAGCGTAAATACTAAAGATTTCCTTTTTGACTTGTAGCCCTCAATGACATTTACCTTGTTGGCAGCAAGGAGGAAGTGGGTTTTAAAGAAAAGGAAGCTGAATCAGAAGCTAGATTGAACTTTGACTTGTCATTTTCCCCCCTGTCTTTGTCTTGTTATTCATTAATGTCAGTGTATATGTCAGGCGATGTGATTCATCAAATTTGATAAACTTCCTTTTGATTGGTAGGAATAGCCGTTGATATTCACCAACTGAAGCCCCTTACTGATGATAATAATGCTGTGAAACCAGACTACAGGACTGTCCCCACCACAACAGAGATAAATGAGCTTTAACTCTGACCAGTCCAGACATTTTAGTGCTTTATTTTAAACAGAATTGGGCTATGACAGTTTATTGATCATAAGATAGAGATTATGCATGAACATATTATGTCAAGATGTAGGGAAATGTCTTAAAAGTTTGGTTTTGTAGAGAAATCTGCAGAATCTTGTCACAGAAAAATGTTTGTGATTGCTGATACTGTAGCAACAAAAAAATTCTGGGGTAGCAGCATTGAATGCAGACATTCAGTTTTTAGAAAGTCAGCTGGTAAGAGTTAAAGAATGAGTTTTGCATGTTGAAGGTCAGCAAGATTCTTTTAGGAGAGATCGAACAATCCCTGTCCCAGTCGCAAGCCATGGGAACTGAAGAAGAGTTAGACTTGTAAACGTTTATTGTTTAATCTTTTCATAAGGGTCCTTCCTGTTCCTTCTTCATTTGTAAGGTTCTGCATTATCTGAAAGATGCAGTAACCAGACGTTTTCTTCAGTGAGACTTACACATAGTCCACATGAATCTGCAAGTCATCACAAGCGGGAGACAGGGAGTCAAGGGCAAATCAAAACAGGTCACAAGGAGAGCAGGATGTGAAGGATAACAGAATTTGAGACAAAGATTATGAAAGGAGATAGCTGAAAACAGTGTGTGTTGCCATAATGATCCAATCAGACTTAATTTGAGACAGGGCTGCACCTTACATTTCATGTACTTTGGCTTTAAAAAAAACAAGATGAAGTGATGTAGACTTGCAGTAGTGGTCAGGATGTCAGAGGAACTCACACATGGCTCTGTTGTCCCAAATTTTAGTCCTGAAGAATAACACTCTGGATAAGAGCCCTGCTTGGATGGGGTTGAAAATTCCTTCAGGTTATTGTTCCAGTAGAGTTTGACCCCCCAACTTACCAGTCATTACTTCATGTTCTCCAAACACAGCAGGTGTGCTAAACACAGCGCAGACAGTGAGCATCTGCCACGATGAGATGGAAGGTAATTCATAGAGAGCTATTATCTGTGGTTATGTGAAAGGAATTGTAACAGTGTATGCAGAGTAGATCTGGTAGTAAACAAAGTTTTCCCCATTTTAATTAGTGCTTTCATTGCATGGCACTGGTAGTAAACAAAGAAGTTTCCCCATTTTAATTAGTGCCTTCATTGCATGGCACTGGTAGTAAACAAAGAAGTTTCCCCATTTCAATTAGTGCCTTCATTGCATGGCAAGAACCAGCCTGTGTCTCCTGTGTGAGTCACAAACCCCCAGTAGATCTGATAACAGTTTTGCAACAGAACCCATTCATGTTCTCCTGCTTTGAGACTTTTTTTTCTCTCCTGAATGTGTCAGCTTGTTTGAAATACATGTGCTGGAGTATGACAAAGAATTGTTAACTGTTTTTATTTCACCAGCGTGGAGAACATCCAGATGATATCAAGGACTGCAAAGTCAACACGTAATTTGTGTATGTTTGTTGACATTATCAGTGTAGGGGTTTCTCACCTTCATTTCTGTTTTTGCATTTGATACACCTGTTGTTTCCAACTTGTTTTGTAGGCTGGTGTGCATGAAAATGAGGTGGCAGGAGCGTGAGAAAAGAGCTGCTGTGGACTGTTTCAGGGTTGAAAGGCTGTAGTGCTCCTTCAGCTCTTCTTTTATTTCACTTCAAAAAGTTCATTTCTGTTTATTCTGTTGGTTGCACCATCGTTTGTGTCCTCGTGGTGACATTATATTTCAGTTCATTTCTGTTTATTCTGTTGGTTGCGCCATCGTTTGTGTCCTCGTGGTGACATTATATTTCAGTTCATTTCTGTTTATTCTGTTGGTTACCCCATCGTTTGTGTCCTCGTGGTGACATATTTCAGTTCATTTCTGTTTATTCTGTTGGTTGCCCCATCGTTTGTGTCCTTGTGGTGACATTATATTTCAGTTCATTTCTGTTTATTCCTTTGGTTGCCCCATTGTATGTGTCCTGGTGGTGACATTACGTTCACATGCTGTTTATTCCCACTCCTCCCATATAGTCACATTCAAGCTTGTTGGGTTGTAGCTCATGGGGAGCAGTTGGTGTCAGGTCATCATGGGTCAGTCTTTAGAGGAGGTGCATGCATGCCTGCTGAATCATAATGACAGCCTTCACTTGTGCCATTTCCAGTGTAATAATCACTGACTAGGAGCTAATAAGTTCCCAAGTCATACAATGATTTGTAAATGCACATTGCTCTTTGGGCTGGTGACTGGTACCACATCCCTCCAATGGCTGCTCTGAGTCTTTCAGAATCAGTCATGGAACTGAAATTAACAAAAGGCTTGGGTAATTGGAGGGTTGATTACATCTGAGGCCACACTGAGAGCAGGGCATGAGGAGGAACAGAATTTGAAGCAAATTCTCCAAATGGTGGTCAGTGAACATGAGGGACACTAAGGATATGCCAAGGACTTGTTTTCTGACAGGGCTGTGCTCAGTGCATCCTTCTGTTAGACATCCTACTTCCTAGTGTTACACATCCTATTTCCTAGTGTTACACATCCTACTTCCTAGTGTTACACATCCTATTTCCTAGAGTCAACCAGGCCTACAAAGACCCATGTTAGTCCGAAATGACTGCTTGAGAGAGGCGTCAACAAAGTTGATTTTTTTCTTCTCATTGGAGTCCATATACTCAGACCCATAATCTTTGGAATGGTAATCCTTGTTTGACATAATCATCATCTTGGAAGGATATAAATGTTAAACTTGCAAGCAGCATAACATGGTCAGAGAAGTAGTAGGGGCTAAAAATGTCTGATATCATCATTTATGATTTTTTAACCTTATCAGAGAAGAGGCAGTAGGGCTGTAAAATTCCCAGTGATGTTGGAACTGGCTAAACCTTAGCAGTGTGTGGCACTAATCACTGCACTTACTAAAATCACTTTGTGTCTTTTTCTCTGTGATGATTCACACGTAGAAGAGTTGTACAAAACTTGCGGCAACACTGAATCTCTTTGGCACCAGTCTACATGTTTGATCAAAGTGTTAGTCATGAACATTCATTTCCCTAGCTTCTTCACTGCTGCATGGGTGGTATATTTACGACACCAGTGACACAGAAATGTATGAAAATGGACTGGCTGTTGTCAAGAGGGAATGTTGCCATTATTCAATATCTCCTCAATTCAAACATTCCTTACCATTTCCTGTCCAGTTCTTTACTCACATGACTCTTTACTCCTATTGTTCATTACATCTTTATGTATGGATATACATGTTATATTTCTTAGTGTCTAGAATATTTGCTTCATTTGAAATGCAAGTAAAACATGACAAAATTAAAAACTTTTTTTTTTCTGTCTCGTTTTTGGTTCCCAATTTGGGGGGGGGGGGGGGGGGGGGGGGGGCACTCTGGATCATTCTATGACGGACGATGCCAGCAAGTCTACATGGACTCAACAATACAGTGTTGCTCTCAGTCACTTCCTTTTTTTTTTTTTTCCACCATGCTGCCTGTTGCTGCTCTTCCACTTACAACTTCACCCTGGCTTGTTCTGTCACGATCCCAGAGCCAACAGGCCATAAGGTCAACCGCTGGAGGAGGCCGTGTGCTACCTCGCCAGTGGTGTTCAGGTGTGCCTGTTCTAATGAACATGTACTAGACACCACCTACTATGAATACCATGCGCAGTAAATCCAACCCACCTTTCTTCTTCTCCCACTTGTCCAAGACTCCAACAATATAGAGTGTATGCTAAGAACCTTGAATGAGGAAAAAAAAAAACAAAAAAAGGATAAGATCAAGATCAGACTCAACAAATTTTTGAACTCATTGTAAGTGGTTTTCAGGAGGAGGAGGTGGGGATAGGTGGAAAGATGGGATGCTGGGGGGTGAGGATGGGGGTGGGAACCAGGCCAGCCAGACTGTTGTTGCTCTGTGATTATATAATGTGTGTGTGATTCAGTATGTATTTCCCAGTACATTTGAAAAGAATAATCCAGTTTGACAGAGGAAGTTTGGACAACATTTACATGGCCATCATGTCGTGAAAAACTTGTTTGAAGCCTGTGAGTGTCCAAACATGTTGGATTACCCGTCCTGCCACCATCATCTTGTGCCACTTTGATTTCTGAGACTTGACAAGTACTGGTGATAACTGATTCAGACAGCATCTGCAGTCAGCTATTGAAACATGCATCAGGAGAATGCTTTCCGTTTCACTCGTTCAAAAGCATGCACTTCACTGCTTGTGATGCTTGTCCTGATCTGTATGATCACATTTTCCCTTTTTATCACATTGATCCTAGAAACCAGTGATTAATGCATGTTCAGTTCATGTGGGCCTTGTTTGGTTAGCGGTGCTAAAAGGACTTGTCAGTGTGTGTTGCAAGGCGAAGGAATTTTCACATGCTGAAATTGTCTGTTGTAAACAATTTATGATTTGTAGCTACAAATTTGGCACATTGTTCATTACAGATGTGATTGTTGTATAGGCTTTCTGAGATCAGCTGTGTATGAATGTACGGAAAGAAAAGCATGAAAATGCAAGCTGTTGAGCGGTGTATGGAATTTGCTTTCAGTGTTCAAGTGATACCGAAATAAATTTCATTTTGCTACATTGGTTTGGTTCATGGTTTTCAGTGGTCAGGATATTGTAACACTGGAGATTTGGAATTGAGGACAGTTGTGTGCATAACCCACTTTCTCCTCTTGTGGTTGTGAATGATTTTATGTATGAAACTGATTTGAGGTTATTCATTGTTTTTGTACTGAAACAGGTGTGTAGTATGAAGAAGCTCTTGTCCAAAAGAAATTCATATCTAAACCTTGCCATCTTTCCCCAATGATTTTTACCATTTGCAGGATCTTTCAGAATGTCCCACACTGTGTGAAATTTTTCTTCATTAGCGACAGTAACTATCTGAATGCATTGCTCCAGAAGAAACACAATAAAATGCAAGACAAAATCCGTGTAGCATTGTTTGCTGGATGACTTTGTGTTGCAAGAGCATGTACTAGCCACTTACCTTTTACCTTGCTGTTCATTCTATAAAGTGTTGATGAATTTCCCACTTACTACTACTTATTATAAAAAAAAGGTTTTGCATTCCATATTCATCCTCCTGATTTTATGTATAGTTCACTCTTTACAAGATGAGCAGGTAACCCCCCAACATGTAGTTGGGGCAGCTGCAATGAGAGAGCAGAGTGAGAAGAAACATCTCAACTGTATTCTTCTTGATGAATGTGAGTTACCACCTGAAGAAAGTGGGTGTAAGGAACCTTTTACTTCATAGTGTGGGTATCTATTTTTTTTCACCAGAAGAAAGTGGGTGTTGGGAACTTTCATCTATATTTTTTTCACCAGAAGAAAGTGGGTGTAAGGAACTTTACTTCATTGTGTGGGTGTCTATATTTTTTTTCCTTTTCTTTCAGTCTTTTTCATTATTCCAGTGGAAGTGGGGAGGTCCATAGTTGGCAACACTTTTGTGAATTTGCACTTCCACTGTTAAGGTAGCCATATTCTGTCTTCAGGGGGGATATCTACACCAGACACCAGTATACATCTGTCTTCAGGGGTGATATATCTACACCAGACACCAGTATACATCAGTATGCATACTTTTTTGACATACTTTTTTGACACTTATCCCACAGCCAGACACCAGTATACATCAGTATGCATACTTCTTGACATACTTTTTTGACACTTATCCCACAGCCCACAGGGGTCTGTTCTTCTGTGTAGATAGGAATGGGATTTGGTGCATGCATGCATGCATGCAAGTGTGTGTGTGTGTGTGTGTGTGTGTGTGTGTGTGTGTGTGTGAGATACAATGAAGCAAGCATTCAGTCACTGGGCTTCAGTTTTCAGTGCTTCAGTTACTGAAGTTTTATCTGATGGATTTAGAGAGGCTGTTGACAGCTTCATGGGAACCATCGTTTGATGGACGAATAGGGTGGCATTCTCCCGAGAGGGATGATAACTCATGCTGAAGTCAAACGTCTGCATGATGTATGAACTCATTATCAACAGCAGTCTGGCTGCAACGCCGATACTCTCTCTGTCTGCCTGTCTGTCTTTGCCTTTTTGTTTTGTAAAACTGGAACTTACTCTTTCACCCTTTTTACCAGTTATTACTTCACCTGGTGGAAAAAAACCATTTTCACCCATGAAGATTGATAAGCAGACTTGAAGGGTGAGTCGTTCAACTTCAAAGGAGGTTAGCACTCTCTGAATGCCCTTGCAGGATCTGGCTGGCCAACAAGAACATGACAAATGTGAGTGGGCTCCCAGATTACCCGTAATAGTTTTGACCTCCAGTTTAAAGGGCTGGAGAACAAACGTATTGCTCATAAACACCACAGTACAACAGCATTGCACTTTCATCACATGACGGTCATGAGGAAGATGTGCATGAGCGTGCATGCATGTTTGTGTGTGTGTTGGAGGGTACACAAGTGCGTCGGTGTCTGATATCAATTGTGTGTCCTCTGTGGCCTTAACCACATTGACTTATCACAAGCCTTGATTTTATTGTGGTGGTGGTGGTGGTGTTTATGTTCAACATGCGCACAGACACGTGAAACGCACAATCAGTTAGAACTTTTTTCTGTGCTTTATCTTTAATTGAAATATACATTAATATCAAAATTAGTTTGCAAAATGAAAGTCAGAAACATACATTACAATTCAATATTTGTAATTAAAACAAAAACAAAAACAAAACAAATTCATGTGACAGCAAGAAGAAAAATCTACACACCAGCCACCTTGTGATAGAGACGTCCTCATGGATGGGGGACAAGGAGTTGGTGGGTGATCTGTTGTGGGTGATCTGTCGTGGTGTCACTTGGAGTGTACACCAGATGTCCCCATGGATGGGGGACAAGGAGTTGGTGGGTGATCTGTCGTGGTGTAATCTGGAGTGTACACCAGATGTCCCCATGGATAGGGGACAAGGAGTTGGTGGGTAATCTGTCGTGGTGTAATCTGGTGTGTACACCAGATGTCCCCATGGATGGGGGACAAGGAGTTGGTGGGTGATCTGTCGTGGTGTACTCTGGAGTCTATACCAGCTCATAATTCTCACCGATGGTCCTCACTGTTCCATGCTTTAGTGAGAATGCTGCAGAGTATCTTGCAGTTCCCTGCCATCTACTTTATACTCTGCGGTTCGCACAGACCATGTAAAATGGGATTAGAAAACAAAAGAAAAAAAAAAAAAAAAAAAAAAAAAAGGAGTGAAAGATCAAACGAAAGGAAAACGATCTTAAAATGATAACTTGCTGTAAACAATGAAATTTTAAGAAACGAACAAATCAACTCCGACAACAATTCTGTGTTAAGCGTTTTGAGAATAAGTGCGAGTCAGTTGATTTACAAGTCAAATATGACATCCACAGGGGGAACAAAAGGGTCGAGTCACGTTGTTAACAGCCTGGCCAACCACGGAGGCCGTGCCTGGGCTGACGAAAACACTATAGACATTATACTATATGCACTACTGATATTGCTGCTCATTCAACAGCGAACTTTCCGTGTTCAGAAAGCTTCATTTTTTACCCCCAAATGACAGGTGATTATTTTGTTCTCCATACACTAATGTAAAAAGTGGAGTAATGTTATCGAGCATCAGAATACAGCCATTAAAGTCTTCAATGCCAGATCTCAAGAGCCTGTCTTTTCTGGATCTGTTGGCTTGTCTTTGGAGGATCTGTTATCATTCGTTTTGAAAAGAAGCAGATGGGCAGGTCATACACAGTAAATAAGTGGGGTAGTCTTTGCTCCAATAAGGAAACCTAACACAGAGTAACTTTTATTCAAGACTGGCACAGCTTTTAAACTTGAATAAAGTCAGACAAATACAAAGACGAACAATCTAATAGTGGGGGAAAAACAAGCGCAGGCCAACAACTAAATTGTCTTCATAGTAATGACTTGGCAAAACTTTGAACTTAGGGAGGGGGGGGGGGGGGGGGGGGGGGGGGGGGACAGCAGGAGGTTGAAGATGGAAAAACTGGGAAAAATGAAATTAAGAAAATATGAAAACTCTCACTGGCTGCATAAGGGAACATTCGCAATCCCTTTTAAAGGCAGATATATTTGTATTGCCTGCTCCGAGGGCCTTTCGTCCGCTGGGTCGGAAACTCATCAGGGAGACACGGCTGGCTGTATCTGCGCGCAGTTTTTACATCTTCAACCTCCTGCTGCCCCCCCCCCCCCCCCCCCCCCTCCCCTCCCTAAGTTCAAAGTTTTGCCAAGTCATTACTATGAAGACAATTTAGTTGTTGGCCTGCGCTTGTTTTTCCCCCACTATTAGATTGTTCGTCTTTGTATTTGTCTGACTTTATTCAAGTTTAAAAGGCTGTGCCAGTCTTGAATAAAAGTTACTCTGTGTTAGGTTTCCTTATTGGAGCAAAGACTACCCCACTTATTTACTGTTCATTGTTTGCTGTTCCCTGCCTCATTCAACAGCAACAAAAGAAAGAAAGAAAGAAAGAAAATGAAAGGCAATTTCAAACTTAATAAAGATTTGTTATATACTGAGCATGGGTTGTAAAGCAAGAAAGAAATAGATGCTCTCAATAAAATGAAGTACATGTTTATTTAACACCCAGACATGAGAGAACAAAGAGGGGCACGATCTTCAAAGTGTATTCCCTTAAACTGATAATGCAACAAATCTGGGCAATAAACATCGATTTTATCTTCATACTCTCTTAGCATCCCATGTTCACATGGCGATTTATCTTCATACTCTCTTAGCATCCCATGTTCACATGGCGATTTTATCTTCATACTTTCTTAGCATCCTATGTTCACATGGCATGACATTCCACGGCAATATTTGATTTAAAACATTACTATTTTCACAAATCAGTGCAGTGTAACTGTGGACACACAAAATTAGAACAGGTACAACTATAGTAATCATGTGAAAATGCGAACAGAAACACGCTGGCGCTTTTTATTTTATTTCATTTTTTATTACAGAGTATTATCCTACCACAGACGATAATTCAGATTAAACTAATGCATGAAACGCACCGAATTAAGCCGAGGCTGTTAAAAAACACTAAAGAAATAAGTGAAAAGGTTCATACACTTTTAATTCTAAGGCAAGATTAACAGCTCAGCATCAAACCCACTAAGACAATTTTGTATAGCACCAGACAGCAGCTGCTGTAGAGACTGATGGAATCAAGATTTTTTTTTAAAAAAAAGAAAGAAAGAAAAAGAAAGAAAGACCGCCTGTGGAGAGAAAGTAGCACTGATGTCAGAACAGAACAAAGGGTTTTTTTTTGTTTTGTTTTTTTTTTTAAAGGTTATTCACAATCTGAATTTTAGCTGGTTAGTGTTTGCTTTTGAACTGACAGTGAATGGTGGGTGCGACTTTGACATGAAATCCTGAGGTTCTAAAGGATCAAAACAACAGACTCGAATATTTTATAACAGTTTCTATTTCCAAAACATCAGCCATTTTTGTGACTACTGTGCAAATAATTGAGTCTGTAACATTGAAAACATTTAAACCATTTTGTGACTGAATACTGTGCATATAACTGAGTCTGTAACATTGAAAACGTGAGCAACAGGAAGGGAGAGCCAAACCGTTAAATTCAGAAATGCAGCAAACTGGACAAAGTTCACGTCTGCAACCAAATCAGAAATGCTTTGAAGGAGGTTAAATCAAATATTCCACGGAGCAATGTGGAACGATCAAAGGCAATCTAAAACTGTTAACTTAAGATAGTAGTATGAATTCCGAAATTTTGATTTCGCGGGCAAGAGTTATTAGAATATATGCTCTAACTCTACAATTGTAAAATTGGAGATATTAGTTCAAAAGCCATTAGCCTCTAAAATGCAACCAGCCTTATGCAATCTAAATCTGGAAATGACGTGATTTTGACAAAGTTTACTGATGAAATCGTTACATTTTCTGGATCGGAAACATCTTGTGTATATTCTTGGAAGATCTTTTTTGAACTTATAAACAGGTTTCAAAATGTTTGAAATGAATATAATAAACAGTGCGAAAGTATGGCTCAGACATATTACACAAAGTACATATGTATAAACACATATAACATTTTGCCCTATGGTAACAACATAAGAATAACTACGAGATGCAAGTTAAATCAAAGGTAGACAATCTCCAAGTTGGCGGGCAAGTGAAAAATGTAATTCGAGCAACCGCCAGGTTTTTAGATGCCTCGGCTAGGACATAAAAAGATAAGGGGGTAAAAAAACATCACATTTAATTAATCATCAAATGCACGCATTACCAGACCCACATTCAGTGTATAGATGTACACAACTGTTATCTGCTGAGTATTACAAATCTATGGCTGGCAACAGTTTCCCCTGAATAATTTACATGAGTATTTCCTACTGAAGCATGAAGGGAATCCAACTGGCAACAAGGATTTCTCTTTCATGGTTGGATTTATAATTAACATGTATCTGGGATTACAACTTGATTCATTTTTCTTTTATTTATTTATTTCATTTCTTCTTTTTTTTGCATCAGAGTTAAAGTTTCTGAAGCAGTGAGGGAAAACAGCCAGCAAAAACTCAGGTCTAGTGTTTAAATACAGGTAGACTTCAATGCAAAATGTGTTGAGCATCATCTTTGTACAGAAAAAAGCACGCACAAGCTAGCATACGTACAGCGAACAACTCCCACACTGAGACATTTTCTCTGTCTGTCTGTCTGTCTCTCTCTCTCTCTCTCTCTCACACACACACACACACACACACACATACACATACACACACGAACGAACACACACACACATACGTACACATGCACGCACACACACATACACACACATGCGCAAAGTGTGTGTGTGTGTGTGTGTGTGTGTGTGTGTGTGTGTGTGTGTGTAACTGCAACTGAGCAGGCTTAAAATACCTATATGTGTCAAGTTTACTAAAACATTCACACACATACGCAAGTTACAGCAATGAAGCAGGTTAAGTCTACCGATATATCAAATTCACCAAACAAAATGAGCTAAGGTACATTTTTGTCACTGAAAATTCATTAAGACAATCTTTCAGACAATGCTACAATATTGGGATATCACAACACGACTGTCGTTCCAGTATATCCTCACACTGTCGTTCTGATCTATGGCCATACAGACTATAAAACAACTTAACTTAAAAGAAACATATTGTTTTAAGAGCAACTTTACATTGTTCATGTTCAGTCAAAAAATTCGACATAAAATGATCTTGCTGGATGGATCTGGACCCGCCTATCGATATGCACCAAAACTGAACGGGTTTTGTGCATGGGGCACATTCTAACCTACTTTAAGTTTCTCTAAGATCAGTTCAGAAGTTCTAAACAAATCTTATTGACAAACGCATAAATCAATTGACGTGCGGGCTTTGGTGGAGGTAATGGACAACATGCAAACTGAGGTGTACACCCTTATCGCTTTGTAACAGGAAAACTACTGTCAACAAAAAGCTTGCTCGTAAGCTAAACAACTCGAGTGATACCTAATGTACATAATCAATGATAATACATGGCGGCAGCTGGTAACCATTGTCTCTGTTCGTCATGATCATGATAGCAGCTATAGCCAAATCTCTGTTAATTACTACTTTTCATGGTATACATTATCTGTATAAAGATTCTCCTTTCTCTTTGATTTCAACCATCCCACGCACAGCTACACACAGCGTTGTCCAGTCACAACTGTGGCGCTGGCAGTACACAGGGAACAATCAGCATCAAGTTATCATTCGGCAACCCACCAAAACAAACACTCTACGCTGTGGCCTAGTTTCTGCAGCGGTGTTCAGTGGTGCCTGTTCTAATCCAACCAACACAGAACACTGTTCACAATGCCCAGTACTGGGAAGACACATCGCTCAGCGGTGTTCAGTGCTGCCTGTTCTAATCCAACCAACACAGAACACTGTTCACAATGCCCAGTACTGGGAACACACATCCCTCAGCTGTGGAGCTGACATGCATGAGTATACCCCCTTCGGAGGCGGCAGCACCACCTATTGACCACAGTCGCCATGATCTTGTCGATACTAACCATGTTGACCACAGGACTTACTATGAGCGTGGATGCGGGGAGAAAATGAAACCGAGGCCACCACATGAGCAAGGCTTGTAAGGCTACAGATTTGTGACTTCTTTTTACTTTGATGTACAAGGAAGATGGGGATGATGGAAATGGTACTGTCATCTATGGAATCCCTGACTGGAGCTATATTTCCTTTCACAATAGTTACAGCCAGCAGGCAACCAGGCCTCAGATACGTCAACTTGCCATACTGAACAATCTAGGCTGCTTTTGTCAGGGGCCAAGATTTTGATACTAGAAAATTTTTGTCCCAGATTTGATCTGTTTCCCACTGTTGTTTATCATGCTCTCGTTTTCTTCCATGTGTAGTTCTTTTTCTAATTAATCTCATGGCATACTTTTGCCTCTCATCTTAAATTTCATCAGGTCAACAATCTTTACTTTTATCGGTGTCAACAATCTTTAGTTTTATCAGGTCAACAATCTTAAATTTCATCAGGTCAACAATCTTAAATTTTATCAGGTCAACAATGTTAAATTTTATCAGGTCAACAATCATAAATTTTATCAGGTCAACAATCCATGGCTGAGTCACTGTGTATGACAAAACGGAAAACGGAGAACTGGCAAATATAAATCGCCGTGTTACATGAGCATAGGTCTTGGAAAAAAAAAAAAATCACAGTTTGGCAGCCCCAGCCCCGCCCCCTCCCTCCAACCCCGATGTCACTGTTCATTTCTCAGTGAAAAGAAAAACATTCTCTTCAGCGTCGGGCAAAAAAAAACAAACAAACAAAAAAAAAAAAAAAAAAAAAAAAAAAAAAAGAAAAAAGAAAACTACAGACGCTATAACCCCATACCGCGTTTGTTATGGCACATATGGAGAACCAACGCTTTCGTATGCAGGGTTGTCAAATGCAGAGTAGAATGGCGGAGTTGCTTCTTTCTTGGCTTCTGCTTCTAAAGCCAAAAACTCGCTGTAACTCATCGTCTCCTTTCGACTGCTCCGGTCTGACCCGCTGGCGGTGGAGGCGCTGCCCCGGCTGCTAGCCTTGGGCTTCTGTGACGTGACAAATGCATCACGAGTGAAAGAAAAAAAGAAAGAAAGAAGAAAGAAAGAAAAGAAAAGAAAATGAAAACAAAAATTGACCAACGAAAACGTAAGACAAACCCATATACTGATTTTATCTTCATGCTCCTTATCACCATTATCGTTCATAGTGCTCAGTTTGAGAAGTTTGAGAACGGTAATACACACATAAAACTCCACTCTCTTTACAGGGGGGTGTCCGCAGAAGTATCAGCCTGCATACGCAGAAGAAGAAGAAGAAGATACGAGTAATAGTTGTATACTTACTTGATCACCGATAGGATACTACTTATGTTTACAAACTTGCTTGATTGCCGATTCCATACTATTTCAGGTCATACAATGTCTTGTGATTTGTCTGTTTGTCCATTTAAGTGCATCTAAAGATAGTTGTATGACTTTACCATTTAAGCGCATCTAAAGATAGTTGTATGACTTTACCATTTAAGCGCATCTAAAGATAGTTGTATGACTTTACCATGTAAGCGCATCTAAAGATAGTTGTATGACTTTACCATGTAAGCCCATCTAAAGATAGTTTAACTTTACCATTTAAGCGCATCTAAAGATAGTTGTATGACTTTATCATTTAAGAGCATCTAAAGATAGTTGTATGACTTTACCATTTAAGCGCATCTAAAGATAGTTGTATGTCTTTACCATTTAAGCGCATCTAAAGATAGTTTAACTTTACCATCTAAGCGCATCTAAAGATAGTTGTATGACTTTACCATTTAAGCGCATCTAAAGATAGTTGTATGACTTACCATTTAAGCGCATCTAAAGATAGTTGTATGACTTTACTATTTAAGCGCATCTAAAGATAGTTGTATGACTTTACTATTTAAGCGCATCTAAAGATAGTTGTATGACTTTACTATTTAAGCGCATCTAAAGATAGTTGTATGACTTTACCGATCTCCCGGCCGTTTGACCTGTATATTGTTATTTTTCCTAATTCTGCATGATATGATCTAAACTTTAGTCTCAATAAGTAGAACACCAAGAAACAGCTATCTTAAACAGTACACTGGGTTTGGTGACTAAGGATTCGATCTGCATTATATTCTAAGCTATTGAATGGATCCTAAATGTTTTGAAATTCACAGAAATCATGTTTACTAACAGCTACTTCGAAACGGAACATCCACGTGTTATTTGAAAACGGAATCCAAATACTCCGATTTGCGACAAAGTGCAATAATTTGCACGCATAATTCGCACTTGTAGTGATATAAAATTATTTACGAAAGCAACTAAGTAATGAATTCAAATAAATGAAAATAAACAAACAGCATGAATTATTTAACTCCGCAAATAAAGATATAATCAATACATGACAAAGAACACACTTTAAAAAAGACACTGTACTACTAGAAATAATTCGCCTTTAAATGAATCGAATACGGAAATATTGCACATGAAAAGAACAACTAAATAAAATTCTGAAAAAGTACATGGAACGGGGGAAGGTATTCTGAGATTATTCTGAAAAAAGGATAGGGAATCAGGAAGGTATAATTCTGAGATTATTCTGAGAAAGTATATGGAACCAGAAAGGTATAATTCTGAGATTAAAGGCTAGATGGGTTTCCCAAAGCAAAAAAAAAAAAAAAAAAGAAACTTCTGCTGTTTGGTAAGAAAGACATTCTATTAGTAAGTAAATGATAAGACCCATAACAACGAAGGATGCAAAGGCAACATCTGATAAGGCAACATCCTTGAAGGAAAGAGAGATTTTTTTTTTTTTGGTCATTTTGTTATATGCAGTATGAATAACAGAAGACATCGACATTGATCGTTATGTTGGAAATCTGCCTAAATTAACAACAATCAAATCTTATAACTTAGAAGAACCCAATACAGTAGAAGCTGCGTCGTTAGCTCTAAAACATGCAAAGTGAAAAGGTCAGGGGTTTGACTGAATGATGGTCAATATCTGTAGCTGGCTTTTATTTTCTTTTAAATAGTGGGGGCGGCTTTGTAGTGCACTCCTTAAAAGAACGGTTCTTTTACGGGTGAAATGTCAATTATTCACAGAGGAGGAATAATGATTTGTTTACCGAAGGACTCTTTTGAATGTAGTCCACAAAAATGGGTCGGATTCCAAAGTCAGTCGAACAAAATCAGTCCTGCCTAAACTCATAGGCGAAAACCAGACAGCACATACACTGGACCCGGAATTATCGTTTACGACGTTATACATCATCTTGAGTGAAAATGATTACCAGGGTTGCCTGTATCAGTCCATTTCGAAAAAGTGTTCAAGTCCGTCAGCTGATCCTGTATAAAGAATGTCTTACTCATTGGGCTTTTGAAGACGATAGATGTAAACGAATAGTGTCCCTCCCCCCCCCCCCCCCCCCCCCACACAATAATGTAAAATCATGCGTGGTAATAAACTAGAAAATATCAAGAAGAACTGAAAAAGAAGACAGAGGATGCAGATGTAGAATTTCAAATTTCTGTTTTGTTTGATGTGCTGAAATACTTGCACGTAGAATACGAGTGGATGTGAATATTACAGGGTGAAAATAGCAGACAAATGAGTTTAAGATTAATTTGCTGACAGCACACATTCGTTACTTTGGGAGGCGACAGACAATCTCTTTCACAAAAAAAAACTATTTGAAAGTCTCAGCCGATTTGCAAACAACATCAGGGTTCTAAATGAATTATTCTAAAACATTAAATGTATAGTTAGGCGGAATGAAAAACTCTTCACACACACACACACACACACACACACACACACACACACACACACACACACATACACACGGAATCTGGTTTACTAATGATCTAGCAAATGTCAAATCAATATGAAGACAAGCTGTCAAAAGCAAATTTCGTTTTCTCCACAATACGGTCCACTAAACACAGTCATATCACTAAGCAGGATTACTTTACTTAAATACTTGATTTTAACAAATCTCATTTACTTATTTGTACTGTTTCCAGATCCTCCAGATAATAAAATCCAATAATTACAGACAATGTGTTCCGACCTGGAAAGGAACAGATAGAATTAGGATGAAATTCACCGTGTATAATATTCAGAACGGAGTTAATGGTGTTACTGATATCAAAACGTATATAAGTACATTACAGTTAGCCTAGTGCAAAGGTTTATCAATCAGACTCCAACATGGATCAGCATATTAAGATGTTGTGTTAGACATGGAAGTATGTGTGGACCCAGGCACTTTGATATGGTTATGAACAATGATTTTAGGTATGTGTTCTCTGCTCCGCCAACTTATTTAATGAAACTGAACGAAAAGAGAGAGAGGATTACTAGGGGAACAAATATTTCATGACAAAGAAATTCAGTATTGCTTATAATACATTTTGCTGCAAAAACTGGGCTCAGAACGTCATAGCTTTGGTCAAAGGTCTAGTGGACAGCAGGGGGCAATCCTTACATGTACAGCTTTCTCACGACAGATTAGAATGAAGATAAACTTAATGAACTGTATACTAACAAGTAACAAGCATAAACCGGAACAGACCATAGTTTTTCATGACTCTTTGGGGCAAGGATTCTGCAAAGGCGACGCAGTCAATAGTTGCTATAAATAAAGGATCAAACGCATCTTATATAATCTGAGTGGAAGGAATAGAAATAGTGGAGGAAATAGAAATATCATAGATCAAACCGTTTGTAAACTGTGGAGCAAAACTGAATACACTGGTCCATTGGGAAATGGTTTTAAAGAAGATATAAGAAATAGAGGAAATAATATTAAGAGGTTTTAACTGGAACAGTGTTTTGATAGGCCTAAAAGTGAAAAATTCGGGATTGTTCACACAGTGAATGGTGCGACTTTTTGCCACAAAGAAAAAGACACAGTACAACATTATATTTGTACAGATGTGATGTATATAAGTCCTTTTGAATGGGAATTTTTTTTTTTAGAGGGCAGTGTGTATATTGCCATAGACTGTCGTTTAACATCTAACTTAATTTGAAGACAACACAAAAATGGACGAAGTACTCGATCTCATTTCGCTTGGAAAATTTTATGTGTATAAGTGCAGAACTGGCCAAATAAAATCTTTGGTACGAACATCCTCGATAGATATAAGTTTAAGACACCAGGTGGAAAAAACATATGGGCACTTTGGAAATGAAATACATTGAATTTGAAAAGAAATGGTTTCCATACATAGATTTACTCTAACAAAGAATGAGGATAGATTGACGCTGGTATCTTCTCCCACTATTTTTCTCTTATCCTCTGTGCTTGTGACCCATGTACATGGCTAACGTCGTGGAAGGGCACACCACAGGTAGAAGGCCTTTTTTCATGTACAGATATACATCTGATAAAATTGGATCTGGGCATTGTGTTATGCCCCACCCCCCCCCCCCCACCCCCACACTTTGTGTCTTGGGAAAGTGCACTGAGCTTTTTAAAAGGAATTACGTTGTATGATGTAGGCTATAATTTATTTTAAGTGGCCTAAGTCTGCGTTCTTTTGAATATGTCTCTATACAATTCTGACGTCTGTTTATCACGATTGGGAAGGGAGTCAATGTCTGACAGAGACACTGAAGAGGGTGGACAGGAGATGGAGTTGTAAGGACTTCAATGGTTTTGTTGATTCATAACTTGGTGGCGTGGTCTCTATGGAATTGTAAAATCTGTTTTTTTGTTGTTTTTTTTTAAAAAAAAGAACCTTCTCAGGGGGGGAAAATGTCACACACACACACACACACACACACACACACACACACACACACACACACAAGCGTCGTCAATGATGACAACGGTACTTCGAGACTGAATTTCTCATCAAAGTCCGTGACCTTGGTCAAATACGTCATCTACATCCGTAGCTCATCAGTAAACACAAAGCAGCTGTGAGACCACACTTCATTTAAATCAGCAGCGTGAAGTCAAGCGGCTGTGGGCATACACAGTCATGCACAAAGCAACATGCAGCCAGTTACACAATGGGTTTACACGCAGTCAGATACTAAGCAGTGAGGCCACTTCATCCTTTAGGTAAGTGGCGTGTAAGCTTACTACGCAGTGTTGGCACGTGGAAGTGGGTCAGCATCACTTTGACAGTGGACCTACGCCTTGCGACAACACAAAACCTTGTTAGCTCATATCGCGCAATGTGCTATCAATAATTTCTCTGACAGTTTTAAAATGCGCCCGTTCGAGCGGCAAACCGTCAGTGTCGGACAGCACATACATCGATCTGCTCGCCCAACGATTAACAAACATGACCATGGCCCGCCCCGTGCAACTGACTGAAAGCCGCTTGCGCCATAGCTTACGAACCGCTGTTGGCCAGTTTGCTCTCTGCTGGCCCGGCATAAGGATGGATGTCTTCTGGAACAAACTGGAATTTGGGTCTGTCTCAATTAGTAACATTTTGATTTAATACTGATTTGTTTGGGTAACTATAAAACAAATATGTGGAAGAATTGTTAACCTGCACTTGTTTTCCCCCACTACTTAATTGTTCAGCATTATATTGTTTGGTCAATCAGTGGGCGATTGCATCTCTTAGGAGATCCAAGTAAAGGTTGTTCTGCACAATTCTTAGCCGCTGACAATGTTTGGGTTATTGAACAGCAGAGCTGACCACTCAGACTATTCCATATCTTTTGATCTCCCTTGCATCCTTAAATGGATCCTAAAGCAAGGCTCAAAGATCGTCCCCTACATTTTATACTGTTTGCATAATGTTTTTAGTTTTTCAGCAACTTTTTTTTCCTCTCCACACTTTCGTTGTTTTATTTACTACCTTTCGCTGGCTGCTTTGGGGGTGCTGTTGGATTCTTTTTTTAAACCCCTGGTGGTGAGAACACCTCAGAATTACGGATTGTGGTGTGTCTCTATTTGACGCCAAGACAATAAAAACGCTCAATCGTATCTCCCGGATGAGTCCGATCCAGCGGACGAAAAGCCTAAAAGCAGGCGATGCACATACATCTGCCTTCGAGAGGAACGTCAGTGGTTTTCTCGTGCGGGTTCTCATATTTATGATATACAATTGCCCATTTCATTCATTTTCAATCTTTCCCCCATTTTTTTTTGTAAAATCTTTACCAAGTCATTACTATAGTAATGGAGGAAACGTTAACCTGCACTTGTTTTCCCTCATTACTTAATATATATATATATATATATATATATATATATATATATGTTGATTTCCCGCAGTTCAGACGCCATATATCACGTTCTTGGTTGATGTCCCCATTCACTACTAGCATCTCTCCCACCAACGTGCGTTCCCTGCTACTCCTGATGCCGCGGAGCATCCGGGTTTTACTGTTGGTTTTCTTTGATTCCCTGCACATCTCTTGCCTATTGTCTTACGTCTGTCTCACACGCGCACACACACAAAGAATTTCCATTTGGCGTGTTTGTGTTCAAACTGTCACACTTGTAACAACACTGAATCGTCAATGCGCTAGAATCCCTGTCGGTGGGCAAAACAGTTATCTTCGGTGATGGACAAACCATCCAGGTAGAACTTGCTCAAATTCGATGTTAGATTTTAGGAAACCACACGTCTCAGTTTGCAGTGGCATCAGCCTTAAAAGATATATAGCCCAGGTTGGCACTTTTTTTTTTTTTTAAACTG
>JADBJO010003497.1:37500-65000 GCA_016801955.1 Conus betulinus
GGCACCAGCACCGATAGTGCACAAAGACAGCAATCGATATCATGTCGTCATGAGGCCACCCAGCAGAGGAGACCGCACTGGAGCTGAATGACTTTAATGGTGTTCGGGGGTGCCTGTTTTGATCGACCACATACAAACGATCACCTGCCGCGCTTCCTACTGACGGGAGAATAATTTCCTGGTTGCAGAGCAAGTTTGAATGCGCCTCCACAGTCCCTAAGCGACAGTCCTCATGAACTTCCTCATGAACCGATGACTTGCACATGAACTCATCATGAGCATGGGTACAGAAACCCAATACCCAGGTCACCACCAAAGCAGGGTATAGCGGGCCATAAAGACGATTGAGGACGGCAAGGTTGATGTTATATGCCGTTTCATTCTGGGCTGAGGCTACATGGCAAGGCTCTACTCCACACGTCCTTTCATGACTGTCAACCAGGCCTGAGATACACAGACACCTGCTGCGCTGGTTAGACAATGTAGGCAGCATTCCCAGGATGCACGTAGATGGAATGTCGGCTGGGGTTTATTGCGGTGAGTTTAACGTCCTATCGTCCCTCGCCCTGAAAGCCAGTGGATCAAAACATAAGTGGGCGTAGGCAAAGATAAATCCGCCGTGACTTCCGGGCTATTCGCTCATGTATCCCCGCTATCGCTTTAAGGACACGTTGTCAACATGGCGGCTACTTAGTATGGACTTGAATGTGCACAGAATGTCTTTCCTAAGGCGATGGCTGACGGAAAGTCAGGTCTGTGGAAGTGAAGCTCTGAGAATTCAGGAACGGACAGGCCAGCCTTGATTTTGGCGACATCTGCTTCCAGTTAGAAGGCTGCTGTCAAGGTAATGGAAGGCCAGGGTTAAAGACAGTATCGATGGATGGTATGTTTCAGCTTCATCATGATAGAATGCTTGCTGTAAACACTTTAAGATTTAAATCTTCCTGTATAATAATGAAGAATTTTGAGCTGAACGCTCACAAAAATTGTGTGGATAGCTCAAAAGGGGTTGTTGATATTCTACGAACAAAACAAACAATAAGCTTCAGAAGGTTGAGCTGACTGGACTGAGGACTTGCAGTGACAATGTTGTTGGGTTATCCACGTAACGTGAACAGTGTCATCATCCACCTCTCTTGCTGTTGGAAGTCTTCATGGTGACTGAAGTGACACTGACGTGGAGACACGTCCTGAGCAGGAAACGCTATCATTATGCAGAATGTGACAGGACTAGAAGCTATGGTGTTGCATAAACAGAAATCAACGTTTTTTTTTTTAAAACAACAAAGTTAGTAAACTGTGAATGCAAGGGGGAACAGACTGTTGTCTGGATGTAAAGGCAACAGACTGTTGTTGGATGTAAAGGGATCAGACTGTTGTCTGGATGTAAAGGGATCAGACTGTTGTCTGGATGTAAAGGGATCAGACTGTTGTCTGGATGCAAAGGGAACAGACTGTTGTCTGGATTTTGTTTGTTTGAACCGTCTTCCATCTTCATTGGGTGGCGTTACTCTCCAGCTGTTCATTCGCACTCCTCCATACACAGCAACATAAAGACTCTATACACCGCAACATAAAGACTCCATACACACCGCAACATAAAGACTCCATACACCGCAGCATAAAGACTCCATATACACCGCAACATACAGACCCCATACACCGCAACATACAGACTCCATACACAGCAACATACAGACTCCATACACAGCAACATACAGACTCCATACACAGCAACATACAGACTCCATACACAGCAACATACAGACTCGTTCTGTCACAGTCCCAGTACTTATCGGGAGCAAAAAAAAAACAAACAAACAAACAAAAAAAAAAACAGAGCGCCACTGGGCCACCTTCTGAAAGAGAAACTGCTCTGCTGTTGATCTGCTTCGTGGTGTTCGGTACTGCCTTTTCTGATTTAACACATGCGTGACACTAAGTCCTGTGCTCTTCTTATTCATGATAACGAAAGCGCTTGACTGCAGAACAAGAATAAGTGATAGTCCTGCTGTGGAGAAAGAGTCCTACCATGCCCCCTCCCACCTCTAAAATGTGCTCATACAAAAGTGAATAATATGAAGGACCACACAATGTGAGACAATTTTCATTCGATTTGATTTCAATTACTTTTAGGATAGTAACCGTAATAATTCAATTTTAATCTGAGGCTACATCACAAAACTGTATTCTGCCATATTGATAGAGCCAGACCAACACATACGGAAGAGCAGAGTCAGATGAATATTGTCAGAGAAATAAAACCAGAGGAGCAGAACCAGGGGAAGAGAGCCACAACAGAACCAGAAAAATAGAGTCAGAGAAGCAGGCAGAAAAAATAGAGCCCAGGAGAAGCAGAGACAGAAAAATAGAGTCAGAGAAGCAGAAGCAGAAAAAATAGAGCCAGGAGAAGCAGAGGCAGAAAAACAGAGCCAAGAGAAGCAGAGAGACAGAAAACAGAGCCAAGAGAAGCAGAGACAGAAAAACAGAGCCAAGAGAAGCAGAAGACAGAAAGAAGCAGAGAGACAGAAAAACAGAGCCAAGAGAAGAAGAGACAGAAAAACAGAGCCAAGAGAAGTAGAGGCAGAAAAACAGAGCCAAGAGAAGTAGAGGCAGAAAAAACAGAGCCAAGAGAAGTAGAGGCAGAAAAACAGAGCCAAGAAAAGTAGAGACAGAAAAACAGAGCCAAGAGAAGTAGAGACAGAAAAACAGAGCCAAGAAAAGTAGAGAGACAGAAAAACAGAGCCAAGAGAAGTAGAGGCAGAAAAACAGAGCCAAGAGAAGTAGAGACAGAAAAAACAGAGCCAAGAGAAGTAGAGACAGAAAAACAGAGCCAAGAAAGTAGAGACAGAAAAACAGAGCCAAGAGAAGCAGAGACAGAAAAAACAGAGCCAAGAGAAGTAGAGACAGAAAAACAGGGCCAAGAGAAGCAGAGACAGAAAAACAGAGCCAAGAGAGGTACAGACACAAAAAACAGAGCCAAGAGAAGCAGAGGCAGAAAAACAGAGCCAAGAGAAGCACAGACAGAAAAACAGAGCCAAGAGAAGCAGAGGCAGAAAAACGAAGCCAGCGGAGCACAGCCGAGGGAGTTGAGCCAGATGAGCAGAGCCAGAGATAAAGAGTCGGCAAAACAGAATCAGAGTAGCAGAGGCAGAACTAATCCAGAGAAGCAGAACCTAGAAGCAAAGCAAGAGGAACAGAGCCAGAGCAACTGTGGCAGACGAACAGAGGAAGAGAAACAGAGCCAGAGAAACGAAGCCAAGGAAACAGAGCCCAAGCAGCAGAGCCGGCGAAGTACAGCCCAAGCAGCAAAGCCGGAGAAAGAAAGCCAGATGAACAAAGGTTGATGAACAGAGCAAGACGATGAGAGCCAGACGAATAAAGTAGATTAGCAGAACCAGACAAAGCGAGTCAAAAGGGCAAGGCCAGACACACAGACCCAGCAGAACAGAGCAAAAAGACAACGGAGGTTGTCCTACCTGAAAGCTTTCACAAAGATGTCCATGAGCTTGTCGGGCAGAACGGATGCAGCGAAACAAACATCTGTCAAAACAAAGAAACATCACTTACATTAGAATAATGATTATGCTTTTGCTCTTGTAACAATAACCACATCCAAGATACAAATAACAACAATCACCACCGACCTTTTTATTCTGTATCAATGACAGCATTGTTTCAATGCAGTATATGACGAGTGGTAAATCGATGTCGTAAACTTTTCATACACTGACTTGGTACCAAGGCAAAAAGGCTGACTCTACGAAAGAAGACCCAATGATTTTGGCCTCGCGGATGAAATAGGGGGAAGTAGAGTCGCTCAGCTCCTCTGTGTAGTCTTCTTCTGGCAGGCGAATGCTAGCAGGTGTTCTGTACCTCACTGCACACATCACCATAGCCTATGTGTCACACACGTGCATACCATCACGGTTCTAAATGACACTGCATGATGTAAACGCATATGCACATACCAGCTGACTGCTGTCTTGACAAAAGAGTTGTTTTGTACATTTTCTATACCTTTCTTCTGTGGCGTCTGAAAAAGAAATATCTGGCAAAAATCATTTGTCAGTTCCGTACTGTGCATCAAATAAGCGTTTCTTTTTCACTTGGCCTTGCGTGTTAATTTTTTAGTTTGCTTTGTCACATTTGCCTCCAAACATATGCGTCATTTGTGTATCATAAACTATACGGTTTAAATAAAGCACATGTCGTCAGCCATATATACTAGATATATAATGTCACACAAATAAGACAAAAAACCCATCTCACTTTTGCAAACAAACATTTATACAGCAACAACAACATCAGTAACAACAACCTGTTCAGTACCATATCTCACGAAGTGATTTTTTGTCTTCATGACTTCCTGCATGTATGTAAGAGACGTACGGTCTGATGTAACAGATTGTCGAACTGGATGGGCCAGCAGGGGTATTCAGGGGTGTAGGAGACTGAAATATAAGATGACACGAAAACTCCGTCACGTATTAAAATGTGTGTGTGTGTGTGTGTGTGTGTGTGTGTGTGTGTGTGTGTGTGTGTGTGTGTGTGTGTGTGTGTGTGTGTGTGTGTGTGTGTGTTTAATGAAATTGACAACACGGAGCCACGAATCACCCATGAAGCAAACACATTTCGGTGAAATAAACTTCCTGAGGTAAAGAAACTGGCCAAAAACACGAGTAGAGGCGCAAAGCTTTGAGGTCTGGAAATGTAAAATGCTGAAAAGTACTTAAAAAAAACACAAACAGCGAAGGAGATTTAGTACTGAAGAAGAGAAAGGAGTGATGTATCATGATAGAAAGGGACTGGAAGGAAGAGACAGCAAAACAGGTAGGACAAGAACAAATTGGAAAATAGGTGGGAATTAGGTGGGACGTGAGGCGAGGTGTGTTGGGGCGACGAAAGAAGAGAAAGAAGACAGAAACCGATGGGCAGAGAGATAGAGAGAATTGAGAGAATGAGTGAATAAGAACAAGAATGGAAAAGGAGAGAGGGGACTGCAAGAGAAAGAATGGAAAAGTAGAAAGAGGATTGCAAGAGAAAGAATGGAAAAGTAGAGAGGGGACTGCAAGAGAAAGAATGGAAAAGTAGAACGAGGATTGCAAGAGAAATAATGGAAAAGGAGAGGAGGGGATTGCAAGAGAAAGAATGGAAAAGGAGAGAGGGATTGCAAGAGAAAGAATGGAAAAGGAGAGAGGGCACTGCAAGAGAAAGAAATGGAAAAGGGGAGAAGAGATTGTATGAGAAAGAAATGGAAAAGGAGAGAGGGCATTGCAAGAGAAAGAATGGAAAGGGAGGAAGGGATTGTAAGATAAACAAATGGAAAAGGAGAGGGGGGGATTGTAAGATAAAGAAATGGAAAAGGAGAGAGGGAATTGTAAGATAAAGAAATGGAAAAAGGAGAGAGTGCATTGTAAGATAAAGAAATGGAAAAGGAAAGAGAGGATTGCAAGAGGAAGAAATGCGGGGAAGGAGAAGGAGGAAGGAAGGGACATGAAGAAAAAGGAGAGGTGTGGAAGGGACGGGGGAGGCGGGGGAGGGGTGCAGACGCAAGGAAGAGAGTTAATGGACGAAATGTGAGGAAAGATTATGGAGTCCATGACTTATAATTCATACGATAATGAGATTCTTCATACACACACATTACGAGAGAGAGCCAGACACCAAGCCTCCCCTTTCTCTGAGAGGTGGGTGGGAAAGATGACCGTAGATTCTGATAGGAAAATTATTCAGTAATTCATCTGTGACGGCTGAAGAGGACAGACAAACCAGGACAGGAAGAACTAAACAGCAGCATTGTTTCCGTATTTTTCATGATGTATGGGGACCAATGCTTGGGGGATTGGCCAGTCATTCACCCATACAAAACCTATCACCAGCCACGATCATGATCATTTTCATTGTTCAACGTAATCGTGACTTCTTAACGGCGGGAAAAAGTCAGCTATATCTATTCTCGTTGACAATAACGATAGCGGTAGCCACAGCAACAGAAAAAAAAAAAATCATGTAACACAAACGTCCCCACAGCTTACACCACAATCGTCTCAAGCAGCACAACCGAGGTATTATATGAAACCATTCTCCACTAGTTTCATCAACCTCATTCCCATTGTGACTGCTTATAGCATACATGTTGTGTGTATCACACGACACGTGAGAATACCTGGTTGATAGATTTACAGCAGACCTCTCATACTTCACCAACGTCAGTGGGAAGAATGTAAGAATTTCAGGTTCATGCATTTTAAAACGTACATTTTCTTGGAATACTTGGATGATGCACCTTATATGTGGATTTTTGTTTATTTTCAGCATAGTCAATTAGAGAGATTTCAAGTGATCTCTGGATGTTACCATCGCTGTTCATTTTCAGTTACACTGCTTCTTTATTTTCTTTTTGTTTCTAGTTACTGTACAAAACAGGAAGTCTGTAGTGATGAACACAGACTACAACTTTAAACAATTTAAGCCACTCGTTTCTTATTTCCTAAAGATTAGCGTTATTTGTCGAATCAGTTTTTTACGGAACATGATCTGCAATCAGTTGTACCTTTTGTCTCGATGTCCTCTGGTCTGTCGATCGTGTCCTCAACAGTTGTCGTATTTGTGTGATCAGCGCTCGTCGTAGCATCTCCTCCTGTAGTCACCGTTACAGCATCTGTCCCCGTAGTCACTGTTGAAATACCGGTGAATGAAGGAGTAGAAGCTGTCGCCGATGATCCAGCTGTCCTGTGATGCCATTATTTCACTTCTGCCACTAGTTTACTTTGTTTATCAAAAGATGCCACAATGCTCAAAAATCCATGATCTTTGTCCCAGATTTGTTTGCTACACACGTTGAACCTGTATGGTTGAATGGGTTCGAAATATGGGGAATGAAAATTTAGCAAAAGGGGCTTTTTAATGGCAGAGAAAAAGTATAAACAGAAACTACTTATGAATGTGAAAAAGCATGAACAGAAACTACTTATGAATGTGTTTATGATCTGAATGGTTTGCACTCTCATCTACTTCACTAAACAATGTAATATACAAATACAGCCTTTCATTTCATCTTCACTAGAGTCGTTGGGGAAACAAATGTTATACATATACAGGCAACTGGTATTTTATTTTCTTGCAATAGAAAAAGTTAGTTCGTTTACACCCCTGCCAAATAAGCAGTTCACTGTGTTAACGAAATGTCGTCGCTGCAACCGCAACCTTGAAACAGAAACAAGGACGATGACACTGACTGTCGAGACGGTTGTGCAGAGAAACATGAACAGACAGGTGATAAATTCTGTTTTGTGTTTGACAGCTCAAAACACAGTCTCACACCATTAGCCTGTACCGAAACGATACATAACAACGTGCAGTGTTCGACATTTGTGATTTCTCTTTCTTTCAAAAAAACTAACCGCTAAAGTTGCTGAAATGATCAAATAAGCATGTACACAGTGGAGGTGTTGATCTACAAAGTTTCGACACGGATGTACATTATACAATATCCACTGGTGAAACAATGTTAATCGCTAGCTCATCCATTCTTTCACCTGGCAACTGACAGCGGCCGTCACCCTGTCCTGATTTCGGACGAAAGGAAATAAAACATTTCTGTTGCCTGTCATGCTCAGGAAAAGAAATATCTGATGTACAAGAAAGTAATTCATTCTGGTAGCCGAACCTTAGTCGAAAGAATTTGTCACTTAACAAATTCAGTTTTCTTGATATGAAAATACATCTACAAACCTCGATTATCATAAAATGCTGCAAGCAGAACCAGCCACCATAGTACAATGATTAGAGAGTTGAGGGGGGGGGGGGGGGGGGGGGGGGGCTACGTGCTGGAATTTGTGAGATTTTCTGGCCCCGGCTGGCTCCTAACGCACGCTAAAGGCACCAGGGGTTCACTCAGGAAAACTAGAGCAATGCAGTGGAGCGTCATCCGTTTGATGAACACGTCTCTGACGCGCACGCTCTCTGTATCTGACCGACGTTACAGGTTGCCGTACCTCCCCGCTTTGGTTGACGCCGGAATATGTTATGAAAGCAAGCGTGCGATGCAGCTCTGATAAACAAGACTCAGACTACAATGGAACACCATGGCACCATCTTCATAATCCTCATTGATCATGCTTTGGCCCTTCATGTCCTGCTCTCGTGGTGACCCCAATTCGTCAAAAAACTGCCGCATCGGCAAGTTCATGGGGTTGCCCTTGGATGGACGGAACAGTGCCGTTTGCACGTTCACCCACGCCGGCTTTGCGAAAAGGGCAAAGCAGGTGATTTGAAGCGTGCGTTGAATATGAAAAGCCTTACTTAACGCCACAAAAGAGACTCCACAGCAGTGCGGTATCCCTTCTGGTCAGACGTTTTATGACGACGAAACATCAGCTGATATTGACTGCTGTCTGTAGATTGCAGTGTTGAGGCTGTGACAGGGTAGGTCGACTTGTATCTGTGTGTGGGTGTCCGGAATGAGTGGCATAGGGATGACGCCAGTGACACATGGAAAGCAAGACAGCAGAAGAGGAAAGAAAACAAGAAAGAAAAAAGAAATGAAAAGAAAATCCTCAAGCAGACGCGCTGATCCCCACCTTCAGGCTGACAGAAACCGAAACAGATTTTCTGGCTGGAAACGATGGGAGTGCTTCTGTGCTTGGTGATGCCCTGAGGGAGGACCTCGCCTCCATTGTCGGCAAAGAAGAGACGTAGCGGCACTCAGACAGGTCCAGATCCTTGGAATCATTGGTGGTGCGTGGGCGGCTGAAGACCAGGGTCGTGGTGCCGTCGGCGTGCTGACCACTGACCAAGACTGCATCCGACTGGTCATCCTCGCTGGGAGGGGCACGGGCAAACAGCCAGCTGCAATGGATCAGGACAGACTTAAACAGCCAGCTGCAATGGATCAGGACAGCCTTAAACAGCCAGCTGCAATGGATCAGGATATCCTTAACTGAACCAGCAACACTTCTCTGGGGCACAAGTTAGGCTTTTAGAGGAAAACTGCAATGTTCTCGATCCTTCTGTTGGGAATCGGTGTTCAAACAACAACAGCGAAGACAAGAATATTGAGGGTAGTCACAATACGTCGTTATTTCATTTTCAGTGCAAGTTAGCGATTAACATTTCTCCGACAGTCTGAATAATTGTATAAAATAAAACTCCATCAGAACCCTTTGAGACAAATATGGAACCAAAACACAAGCACAAGCACATGGCCTCAAACGCGCAAGCACGACACACGTGTATAAAGACAGAACTTGCAACGCACCATCTGTGACGAAGGGGTCTCCTTCAGGTCCTCCTTCTGCAGCTCCGTAAATGACGTCCGAGTTTGCCTGGAACGGACTGACCGTGTAAAAACATTGTCTCAGCATTGACACACTTACAGGGCCGGATGAGGGGAGCAGTGCCCGGGGCCCTTCTTCACCTCCCCTTCCCCTCCACCGCTCTACGGCCGGCAAAAAGTGACAGTCTTGCTACCTTGCCCTCTCCTCCTCACTGGGGAAGGACTCCCACAGCCCCCTTTAGACTCCCCTCTTTCCCACGCAGCTGATCCGGCCCTTGTTGATATAGAATGCACATCTGAAACTCTGCTACAACCGCAGCCTGACAGTATGTGCGACATTAAAAAGTATAAAGTAACACAGGCCAGAAGTGTAAAATGTAACAAAAAGAAAACAGTAGTTTCCTGGGTTTTTTTTTTTGTTTGTTTGCCATCGTCAATGTCCTCTTTAAAAGACCTAGAGTAACGTAATGTCACTCCTTCAGTGTTGTGTAATGTCATTCCTTCAGTGTACCGTGATGTCACTCCTTCAGTGTACTGTAATGTCATTCCTTCAGTGTACTGGAATGTCACTCCTTCAGTGTACTGTAATGTCATTCCTTCAGTGTACTGTAATGTCACTCCTTCAGTGTACTGTAATGTCACTCCTTCAGTGTACTGTAATGTCACTCCTTCAGTGTAACGTAATGTCACTTCTTCAGTGTAACGTAATGTCACTCCTTCTGTGTAACATAATGTCACTCCTTCAGTATAACGTAATGTCACTCCTTCAGTATAAAGTAATGTCGCTTCTTTAGTGTAACGTAATGTCACTCCTTTAGTGTAACGTAATGTCACTCCCTTAGTGTAACGTAATGTCACTCCTTCAGTGTAACGTAAGTCACCCCCTCAGTATAACGTAATGTCACTCCTTTAGTATAACGTAATTTCACTCCTTCAGTGTACCGTAATGTCACTCCTTCAGTGTAACGTAAGTCACTCCTTCAGTATAAAGTAATGCCACTCCTTTATGTACCGTAATGTCACTCCTTCAGTGTAACGTAAGTCACTCCTTCAGTATAACGTAATGCCACTCCTTTAGTATAACGTAATGTCACTCCTTCAGTGTAACGTGATGTCACTCATTCAATGTAACGTGATGTCACTCCTTCAGTATAACGTAATGCCACTCCTTTAGTGTAAGGTAATGTCACCCCTTTCAGACTCCTTTCCCATACAGGTTCATGGTGTCGCAGCTCCTATGTAAACACATACTTGGCAGCTATCAAGATCAGATCGTCAGGAAGCCAGCAGCTGACATCGACTCATATTCAAAGCCCCAATCCCATGTCAAAGATACACCATGCTGTATCATAGTAACTCGATTTTTTTTCTCTAAACATCATACACTGAGATTTACCTTCTAATCTTCCTTTGCCAATTTGTAAATCTAACAACTGCATTATATAGGTCATCTTTCATCCAGTGGTTTGGAATCTCAAACATCATTATAACTTCGTATAGTCCTACCATATAGTGGTCGTCCGAAAAGCCGAGAGCGATCCACTGGTTGGGCGAAACAGGGCTGGCGGAGATGTTGAAGGTGATCAGGTCCGTGTCACTGTCGTAGGTCCATGAGAAATCAAGGCCACACACACTGGCAGGACACGAGCCTCGCGTGCAGTTGTCAGAGTCCGTCTTTGGCTCATCCACAGCTGTACACAACAGTGGCATGTGAGGAAGCATGTACCGTGTTATACAACCGTATTCGTTCTTGTAGTGGTTTTCATGTGATGCAGTTTTCTGCCGTAAGATTCTTCTTCTCACAATAATGCCTTGTAGTGGTGTGTATGATGCAGTTCTCTGCTGTGCAATTCTTCTACAATAATGTCTGTATGTATCTTCTTCTACAGTTATGCCGACTATCCATGTATTGGAACATGTTTGAACAAAAGTAGATTTACAAGACCGCTAAAAGAACGCAACGAACAAATTACAAAATAGATGTAACGGTTTCGACCTATTGGTCTTCTTTAGACAGGACAGTCAACATTAAAAAACAACAACAATAACAACAACAAACATCAGACGAACACACAACATTTAATGGTTACTCGCTCGTTCGTGGGTTAAAACGAATCGTACAAGAGTAGGAAGAAAACGCAACCAAACCTAACACGACCAGATCCTTCAGATTGTTTGAGTACCGGCCAGCAGGTTCAAATGGGTGGGGTAAACGACCCCGTCAAGTGCGTCTTTGAAGGTGAAAATCACTCTCCTCATGCCATTGCACCTCCAATAATTCATCAAACCTTGAATTCTGTGCTGTCACACATCCCCAAGAATAATCTAAATCCCAAACTGTATGCCGCGATAAAGATCAAGAATTAAACCCCCCCCCCCCCTCTCACCCCCCCACCCCCACCCGGGGCGTGGTACAATACTTTTTCAAAAATCCATTCCAAAGACGAGACAATGTCTAGAGAGAGGCATGTGTCTCTTTCATGTATGTCAGGAAACATAATGCTGGGTTTTCAGGATAGAGATTATGTCAATGTAACCAGAACTCTGATTTTGCTCGCAGAACATGAGAAATTATCACTACGGCAGCAGTCAAGGAGCATGGTGGAAATTACCGCTTCGGCAGCAGTCAAGAAACATGCTGGTAATTATCACTTCGGCAGCAGTCAAGAAGCATGGTGGTAATTATCACTTCGGCATCAGTCAAGAAACATGGTGGTAATTATCACTTCGGCAGCAGTCAAGAAGCATGGTGGTAATTATCACTTCGGCATCAGTCAAGAAGCATGCTGGTGGTAATTCATCACTTCGGCAGCAGTCAGTCAAGAAGCATGGTGGTAATTATCACTTCGGCTTCAGTCAAGAAACATGCTGGTGGTAATTATCACTTCGGCAGCAGTCAAGAAGCATGGTGGTAATTATCACTTCGGCAGCAGGCATGCTGGCAGTCAAGTCAAGAAACATGCTGGTAATTATCACTTCGGCAGCAGTCAAGAAGCATGGTGGTAATTATCACTTCGGCAGCAGTCAAGAACATGCTGGTAATTATCATGGTGCTGGTAATTATCACTTCGGCAGCAGTCAAGAAACATGCTGGTAATTATCACTTCGGCAGCAGTCAAGAAACATGCTGGTAATTATCACTTCGGGCAGTCAGTCAGTCAAGAAAACAAACATGCTGGTGGTAATTATCACTTCGGCAGCAGTCAAGAAACATGCTGGTAATTATCACTTCAAGGCAGCAGTCAAAAAACATGCTGGTAATTATCACTTCGGCAGCAGTCAAGTCAAGCATGCTGGGTAATTATCACTTCGGCAGCAGTCAAGAAACATGCTGGTAATTATCACTTCGGCAGCAGTCAAGAAACATGCTGGTAATTATCACTTCGGCAGCAGTCAAGAAACATGCTGGTAATTATCACTTCGGCAGCTTCGGTAATTATCACTTCGGCAGCAGTCAAGAAACATGCTGGTAATTATCACTTCGGCAGCAGTCAAGAAACATGCTGGTAATATCACTTCGGCAGCAGTCAAGAAACATCTGGCAGCAGTCAAGAAACATGTGGTAATTATCACTTCGGCAGCAGTCAAGAAACATGCTGGTAATTATCACTTCGGCAGCAGTCAAGCAAAACATGCTGGTAATTATCACTTCGGCAGCAGTCAAGAAACATGCTGGTAATTATCACTTCGGCAGCAGTCAAGAAACATGCTGGTAATTATCACTTCGGCAGCAGTCAAGAAACATGCTGGTAATTATCACTTCGGCAGCAGTCAAGAAACATGGCTGGTAATTATCACTTCGGCAGCAGTCAAGAAACATGGTGGTAATTATCACTTCGGCAGCAGTCAAGTAAAAGCATGCTGGTAATTATCACTTCGGCAGCAGTCAAGAAACATGCTGGTAATTATCACTTCGGCAGCAGTCAAGAAACATGCTGGTAATTATCACTTCGGCAGCAGTCAAGAAAAGAAACACTTCGGCAGCAGTCAAGAAACATGCTGGTAATTATCACTTCGGCAGCAGCTGGTAATTATCACTTCGGCAGCAGTCAAGAAACATGCTGGTAATTATCACTTCGGCAGCAGTCAAGAAACATGCTGGTAATTATCACTTCGGCAGCAGCAGAAACATGCTGGTCGGCAGCAGTCAAGAAACATGGTGGTAATTATCACTTCGGCAGCAGTCAAGAACATGCTGGTAATTATCACTTCGGCAGCAGTCAAGATCACAGGCTGGTAATTATCACTTCGGCAGCAGTCAAGAAACATGCTGGTAATTATCACTTCAGCAGCAGCAGTAATTATCACTTCGGCAGCAGTCAAGAAACATGCTGGTAATTATCACTTCGGCAGCAGTCAAGAAACAGGCTGGTAATTATCACTTCGGCAGCAGTCAGCAAACATGCTGGTAATTATCACTTCGGCAGCAGTCAAGAAACATGCTGGTCGGCAGCAGTCAAGAAACATGCTGGTAATTATCACTTCGGCAGCAGTCAAGAAACATGCTGGTAATTATCACTTCGGCAGCAGTCAAGAAACATGGCTGGTAAATATCACTTTCACTTCGGCAGCAGTCAAGAAACATGCTGGTAATTATCAGCAGTCAAGAAGTGGTAATTATCACTTCGGCAGCAGTCAAGAAACAGCTGCTGGTGGTAATTATCACTTCGGCAGCAGTCAAGAAGCACAGGCTGGTAATTATCACTTCGGCAGCAGTCAAGAAACATGCTGGTAATTATCACTTCGGCAGCAGTCAAGAAACATGGTGGTAATTATCACTTCGGCAGCAGTCAAGAAACATGGTGGTCCCACTCTGTCACTGCAGATGCTGTCTGAGCAGTCCGAAACATGCTGGACACTTCGGCACAGTCAGAAACAGACAGACCGACAAAATGTGGAGACACACAGACAAACAGACAGACAGACAGACAGACAGACAGACAGACAGACGACAAAATGGGAGACAGACAGACAAGAAACGAGCGACAGACAGATAGCAGACAGACAGACCGACCCACAGACAGATAGGCAGACAGACCGCCCGACAGACAGATAGGCAGACCGACCAACCGACAGGCAGACAGACCGACAGACAGACAGATAGGCAGACCGATTGACCTACAGACAAACAGATAGGCAGACAGACCGACCGACAGATAGGCAGACAAACCGACCAACAGACAGACAGGTAGGCACAGACAGACAGACAGACAGACCGACAGACCGACCGACTGACTGACAGACAAACAGATAGGCAGACAGACCTACCGACCGACAGACCGACCGACCGACAGACAGACCGACCGACCGACCGACAGACCGAGACGTACCGTGGAATTAAGGGCCGTGGCTCCTCTCTGTCCCTTGTGGCCGTGGTACTTGAGTTCGTCCTGTCTGTAGAAGTCAGTGATGTTGGCACTGCCGGACTCCAGCGCCGAGTTCGGCCAGTGGTTGTAACGGCCGTCCGCATCTTCATGCTGTCCGACCGCCCATATCACGTGCGTGGTTTCGTCCTCCAGACTGTGGTCTGCCGTATCATTGGCTGGACAAATAAATGGAAAGAAAAAAAAAGCAAAAAATTAGAAGAAAAGAAAGAAGGAATCAGCTGAAATCTATATAACTTGAAATAAAGTGAAATAAACCAAACGAAAATGAAATAGAATAACACAGAGTTAACACAACAAAAAATTCTGGGATATTTATGAAGTAATTGACAGAACACGCACATCGCATTGCACGTAAGGTCGCTATAATCTTCACATTCCAGTATTCAGTGTGGCTGTAATAATTTATAACTCAGACCCTTTCAAGGAAGGTAACTGCGAATAAAATCATTGTCAACGATCGACAACCAGCAACACATACACATATGCACTCCACTTTGTAACGACAGAAAAATCATTCACATCTCTCAAGCATGCAAAACTAAGCTTTTATAACGTCTCCAAGGTGTATGGGTCACAGACTGGAAAAAACAGTCGTCAGTTGTTGTTGTTGTTGTTGTTGTTGTTGTTGTTGTTGTTGTTGTTGTCGTCGTCGTCGTCGTAACCTGGCTAAAAGACTCCAGGGATCATCCGAACAGCCGAAGCACTTGAACACTCTGGTGGTACAAATGCATCAGCTGGGGATGAGAACATTACTTGTATGACCGTTTTTTTTTTTTATTACCCCCGCCACGTGGACAGCCAAACGCCGACTTCTGGGGATTTTGGACACTGATAATGTTATGCTAGGAGCTTGTCACTACTGAAGACAATTCCCGCATAATTATGCAGAGCATAATAAGATGTGATGTCGTCTTGGCGTTCTTGCCTATGTCAACTGGTCTGACACAGCCTTAAGCCACGGCGGTACAGTCGTCAGTACGGAAACCGACGGAGAAATAAGACAGTCCACAGAAACAACAACAACAACAACAACAACAACAACAAACGATCAAAACTACAGTCATGAAACAATTACCGGCACAGAGTTTCTCGGGGATCGGGATATACTTGATAAAGAAAGACACCCCACATTCCCAGGGGAGTGAGGGAAGGGTGTAGGGGAGGAGGTGGCGGGAAGGGAAAGTATCAAACGCACATGAACATTCAAAATGGGACTTGATCATTGAAAAGAAATCGACTTCAGCTGTGTGTTGCTGGAGAAGCACCAGCTCTGTTTCTAGTTTCTGTGACTTAACGCTCTAAGTGGCTTCATTTTTCAAAGCCAGTGTGTATTTTCTCATTCTACTCATCTACAAAGCAGCCACTCTACACACTTTGTTTTTATATAAGTGCTCTCTCTCTCTCTCTCTCTCTCTCTCTCTCTCTCTCTCTCTCTCTCTCTGTCTCTCTCTCTCTGTCTGTCTGTCTGTCTGCCTGTGTAATCAAATCGAGAACAAAATACATTTTTTTGATCGTTTGATTGATTTAAGAGATAAATACATTTTGCCTCATACTAGAAATGTTAATCAAGTGTTATTGCTTCTTTCACTGCAAAATAAAAAGAGAATTGTAACTCGCTCTGAAGCTGTGTTCATTTTCAAAGCATTAAGACGAAGAGAGGAACTGTTATCAGTTAACAACAAATGCCAGAGTAATTTCAGAAAGAACATTTTGTAATGCAAATATTTTCTTACATAATTTTCAGTATATGCGCCGAGCGCGTGTGTGTTCTACTTTCGTTCTTGACCTCAATGCAGATAGGTCGGTGGCCTTTGCAATAATTTTCAGTACATGCACCGAGCGCGCGTGTGTTCTACTTTCGTTCTTGACTTCATTGCAGACAGGTCGGTGGCCTTTGCAATTAAACTGTTTGAGCTGAGTTGAGTTGAATCTCTCTCTCTCTCTCTCTCTCTCTCTCTCTCTCTCTCTCTCTCTGTGTGTGTGTGTGTGTGTGTGTGTGTGTGTGTGTGTGTGTGTGTGTGTGTGTGTGTGTGTGTGTGTGTGTGTGCTGTCCCGTCTTCTGTTCCCCACCAGCGGAATTACTAACACCGGCCATTTTTCTTCTCCCTTATACACAATCATACCCACGTTTCACCCCGACACAGCCCAACACCGCAACGCAAAGGGAGCATCTTGTCATCACGGGGCAACCACAGAAAGAGACACTGACTGCTGTTGAATCACTTGGTGGTGTTCTGCGAGCGCCTGTTCTGGTCCAGCATACTCCTAACTCTGCCATCCAAGGCTCCCACTGGCGACATATTTTGCCAGGTAACGAAGCCAGCGTGAGTGAGCTGGCACCCTAACCTTGCCGAGACCGACGGATCTGATCCCACTTCACGTCGGTCAGACACGTGGACAGGAACTCGGAACTGAGGTCGTCACGAAAGCTGGACATGAAGGACCATAGAATTTGATATCTTCCGATAATGATCAACCAGACTGAGGATAAAGATCAACCAGACTGAGGATAATGATCAACCAGACTGAGGATAATGTTCAACCAGACTGAGGATAATGATCAACCAGACTGAGGATAATGAAGAAGATGCTATGGAGTTCCATGTTGGTCTGAGACTATATGACAGAGTTATGCTCCACGCTTTCTTCCCCGATCTCTCCCGGCATCAACCAGACCCAAGAGATAAATTGGCAATTTGACGTTTATTTCTGCTAATCTGTAGCCATTTCGTTTCTCATGTTTGCGATGAAAGACAAAATTCAAAACTAAAATAATCAAACCATTTGTATCCATGTCTTTGCAGTAGTGCCCGGCTCAACCACATCAACAATTAGCGACAGCATACATAGTCCTGAACTCACGCCATGGCTTTGTGTAATCAGGTTGTTATTCAAGACATTATTTCTTACATTGCGTTTTGGTAGTTATAATTCCTCGTCCCTGTATGCTGTGAAAGCTGATTATATCAAAGCGCACACTTTTGTGCATCACTAAAATCCGCTTTCTTCTATCAAATTTAAGTGAAATGCACCTAAACTCTCCCCTTGTGAGAACTGCGCACATTGGCTCTTCTCGGAAACGAATATCTACTCGTTTTCATTCATTATTCAGAACTGACGACATAGAAGAAGACAATGTGTTGCTTTCATGGTTTAGAGCTAAGTTTAGCATTGTCCCTGTCATGCGGCAGTCAGTGAGTTTCTAAATGTAAAAAAGAGAAAGAAAGAGAAAGTAAACGTTAACATCCCGACCCCTTGTCACCTGCATGTCCTGAGGTAGGCTGAGATTTTGCCCGATAAATAATTATGTATGAAGTTCTTAGCGTCACCTGCTCTTAACCTGCACAGAACGGTGCAAGGGGTCGTAGTATCACATATTTGTCAAAAGGTGTTTAGTGGACTTACAGGTAAGTTTCTTCCTGAAGAGCATCCACGTGTGCTGGCCCTCCTCCCAAACCAGTCCAGCAGTCAGACTGTTCTGCCCGCCCAGGTATTCATCCCACACAGGGGTGGAGCGGTCACGGGTGTAGTAATCCCCGATACGCGAGTAGTCCCCCCTGGCGCTGCCAATGATGATGTCCGTGCAGTCCATGGCATGCTGAGCTGGTCAGACGAAATCGAACAGTGAATAACCGTAGGTTCGTTAGACAGTGAACAGAGAAGAGCGAACAAACAAAATAATTTGGCGGTGAACAGAGAGTCACTACAGAGTCTCGGAGCAGTAACCAGAGAGTCATTACGATGCTATTTAGTCCGTGAACAGAGAGTCTTCAGTGTCGATTTTCTTGATCTCCAGCCGACACATATTACAAAGCAAACAAGTCCCGTATTAGAACAACCGTCATATAAAACGAATTTATAACATGCTGATTAAGAGACTAATGACTTCAATGTGTACACAGTTACATTTACCAAATGCCTGTATTGCTTTCTGTTTTCTCGTAAATATGGACATACCATAAAAAATCATGCCCAAGAAACAGAACAATATATAACTCATGGAAGTAGTCTCTTTGTAGAATATGCCTTGGCTTGGAATGTGTCGCTCGCTTATGAATGGAATCATTTAGTGGTTATACACTGACTGGTTTTGTCCACCTACAAATGGAGTTATTTTTAGTAGTTAATACCAGGAACGGATCGGTACCTACCAACGTCTATTTGCAAAATATCACCACGATTTGAGAGAGAAATTAAGTTACGACCTCTGTTGATCTTCTTAAGATATTATTCTGTGTACTTTGACTAAAATGCATGCTTAAGATTTCCTCCAAAACGTAAAGGCATTAATCTTTCCTGCACAACAGCGTGATTATATTTCATCTGTTTAAAAAGAAGAAAAAAAACAAACAACACAAACAAAAACAAAAAAAAAACCCACTTCTATCGTTCCTCGACTAAAAGTCCGAGGTTATCAGTGGTGAGGTTTTTGCGTGCGCGAGTTTTTTTTCATTTTAGCTCATCATTAGGTATCAACATTCTGTCTTCGAGGTTTTGTTATATAAAAGGCCTGCTTCATTTTCATCTTCCCAAGACAAACTCTCTCTCTCTCTCTCTCTCTCTCTACACACACACACACACCTATCTATCCATCCAGCTATCTATCCATTTCTATGTCTATCTATCCATCCATCAGTCCATCCATTCATCCATCCCATATATCCATTCATTTATCCATCCATCTATCTACCTATGGAACAACGGAATTGTCCAGTAAAATAAGTGAAAACTTCATCAATCCTCGTTTTGAAAGATATAGCAAAACGTTGAGGAATGTAGATATAAAACAGAGAGAGGCACAATCTAAACTCTTTTGTGTGTGAAATAGCAAATTTCCTTCGAAGACGGACGCATCTTTAAACTTTGTGCAATTCGTTACATGGGTAGCAGACGCAGGGTACATGAAACTCCAGTCCTGAAGGAGATATGGTGTAAGCCTAGCCTGTATTTTGCTCCTTAGCAGTCTCAGCAAATGACAGAAACGTGTGGGGACCACTGAGACCTAATAATGTAATCATCATGTATAAATTGGCTAGAAATTGTGAGTTAAAAAACAACAAAAACATTTTTATTTGAGGTTTCTTAAGGCTGACAATCTACAGAGTCATTTATTTGAATAACCGCTGCTTAATTTTGAAAGACCAGTTGATCAATTTATAAGTACTAACAATAAACTTATCTCAAGTTCGTAATATCAATATCACAAAATGGAAAATAGAAGTCTGAACTAAAAAAGGGAATGGGGGGGGGGGGGGGGGGGGAGGGGGGATCGGATTTACGTTTAAACTTACGCGGACCAGATTCTCCTTCTGGCGTTGCCTCTGGCGTTCCTTCAGGTGTTGACTCAGGTGTTCCTTCTGCGGTTGTTTCTGGTGTTCCTTCTGCGGTTGTTTCTGGTGTTCCTTCTGCGGTTGTTTTCGGTGTTCCTTCTGCGGTTGTTTCCGGTGTTCCTTCTGCGGTTGTTTCTGGTGTTCCTTCTGCGGTTGTTTCCGATGTTCCTTCTGCGGTTGTTTCTGGTGTTCCTTCTGCGGTTGTTTCCGGTGTTCCTTCTGCGGTTGTTTCTGGTGTTCCTTCCGCGGTTGTTTCTGGTGTTCCTTCTGCAGTTGTTTCCGGTGTTCCTGCTGCGGTTGTTTCTGATGTACCTTCTGCGGTTGTTTCCGGTGTTCCTTCTGCGGTTGTTTCCGGTGTTCCTTCTGCTGTTGTTTCTGGTGTACTTTCTGCGGTTTTCTGTGTACTTTCTGCGGTTGTTTTCTGGGGTTCCTTCTGCGGTTGTTTCCGGTGTACCTTCTGCGGTTTTCTGGTGTACTTTCTGCGGTTGTTTCTGGGGTTCCTTCTGCGGTTGTTTCTGGTGTTCCTTCTGCGGTTGTTTCCGGTGTACCTTCTGCGGTTGTTTCTGGTGTTCCTTCTGCGGTTGTTTCTGGTGTTCCTTCTGCGGTTGTTTCTGGTGTTCCCTTCTGCGGTTGTTTCCGGTGTTCCTTCTGCGGTTGTTTCTGGTGTTACTGACTCACTGTCATCACCTTCGTTGTAGCCATCCCCAAGATCCGGGAAATTCTGACACGATCTGCCAATGCCTACAACAGAGTGGGACAGACGGTCATAAATTCACACGAGTGTTGGGCTTCATTGACATCAGGTATACAGCCAAATAGCCCATGTAGTGCTCTTAGACAAATACCAAAGTCACACAGAGTTGCCTGGTGGCGATGCTGGTGTTACGTCTCCTTCATTACCTTCCAGGCGTGTGACGACTGCCCACAATACAGAGAGACCCATGCCCTTTTCAGGACCACCTTCATCTGCCAGCTTTCCTGCAACGGCCGGAAAACAAACCAGGTCCAGAAGTAATGACATGAGATTCACCGCACCAAAGTCCGGTATTCTGTTAGGGAAAAAACAAGATCAAATTACTTCCCGCGGAGTTGTCTTGAAGCACGTCCAGCAAAACCAGCACTTGGGCAGACAGTTGTCTGCCCATTTCAACAGTTGACGTATCTAGAATTTGCAAGAAAGCAGGATCTGTTACTGTCTTTTTTTTTTTTATTCAGGTGCAGTGCCAGCAAATGCAAATCAGCAGTCATGGCTGTGGCCTGATCAACTTGGCAGTGGTGGGCAGGAGCACAGGAGCTCTATCATAGGCTGGGCACTGAGAGAAACTGGAGAAAAACAACGTCACTTTTCACTGTAAATGACAACCTGGGCGATATGAAATGGGAATGTTCAGAGGTTTCACAGGGGAAAAGGAGACCGAAGGGAGTGAAATGTATTAACAGCAACAATGTTCAATGTTTAGATGAATAGATACCAGAAGGTGCTGACGCACGAACTCATTCCCTGTTTGTACTCTGTTTAGCTAACACACGCACATCCACAAGCGTGCACATACATAAGAACAACATTTCAAGTGCAAGCAGCAACGTACCAGCTGGACGCCAGCCTAATGCCATCCATGAGTTGGTCCTGGCTTTCATGATCACCTCCACTTCATCCTGAAACACACCACCCCTCATCATTACTGGTTCTCTATATATCTACGGATTCGAAATGTGGCTATCTTTTTAGTTGAATTGAAAACAATCACCAAACATGATGTAAGCTTCTGAGTTTTAACCATTGAACGCGGATGCAAGGAAGGACGGAAGAAAGGAAGGATGGAAGGAAGTAAGGAAGAAATGAAGGAATGAAGGAAGGAGGAAGGGAGAAGGGAAGGAAGGAAGGAAGGAAGAAAGGAAGGAAGGAAGAAGGGAAGGAGGGAAGAAAGGAAGGAAAAAAAAAAAGGAAGGAAGGAAGGAAGGAAGGAAGGAAGGACGAAAGGAAGGAATGAAGGAAGAAAGGAACGAAGAAAGGAATCAGGGAAGAAAGGAAGGAAAGAAGGGAGAAAAGGAAGGAAGGAAGGAAGGAAGGAAGGAAGGAAGGAAGAAGGAAGGAAGGAAGGACGAAAGGAAGGAATCAGGGAAGAAAGGAAGGAAAGAAGGGAGAAAGGAAGGAAGGAAGGAATCAGGGAAGAAAGGAAGGAAAGAAGGGAGAAAGGAAGGAAGGAAGGATGAAAGGAAGGAAAGAAAGAAGAAAGAAGGAAGGAAGGAAGGAAGGAAGGAAGGAAGGAAGGAAGGAAGGACGGAAGGAAGGAAGGAAGAAGGAAGGAAGGAAGGAAGAAAGGAAAGACGGAAGAAGAAAGGAAGGAAGAAAGGAAGGAAGAAAGGAAAGGAGAAAGGAAAGCAGGAAGGAAGGAAGGGGAGAAAAGAAGTAAAAATTCAAGAGACAAGAGATGAAAAAGAGTTTGAACATCTTAGTCTGTGAATCTATTTTCATTTTGTTTTGTTTTATTTTGTTTGTATGTGTTCGTTTGTAATCCACTTGATTACAAATAAAGCAAGATAAAAGTTGTGTTTAAAGACAGAAGTAAAAAAAACGCACTCTTTTCTCATTGTGTATTGCCATTGTATAATAAAGATTAAAGATACACAACAGGAACCAGACCGTTCGGCATTGTGTACTGACCTGGATTGTCCTGTAGTATACGGTGATGTCCGAGTCGGCGGACAGTGTACGTGTGGTATAGCCACTTAGGTCAGTTGGCTTGTTCTGCACCGTGGATTCTGTGACACACAACATGCACACCCATATACCGGCTTTTCATACACCTGGACTGGTTATCGGTCAAATGCAGAAAGTTACTGAAGTCTTTCGAATGTTTCGTTACGCATGTACTTCGTTTCTCAGAGGTTAATCACATGCATACACAGTAGGTGATGATAATTACGATGACGATGACGTTGATCATGTGTGTGTGTGTGTGTGTGTGTGTGTGTGTGTGTGTGTGTGTGTGTGTGTGTGTGTGTGTGTGTGTGTGTGTGTGTGTGTGTGTGTGTGTGTGTGCGTGAAAGAGAGAGACTTGACTCGTACGGATTTTATGTATTGTCATGGAACCCAAAGGGACTACCAGGCACTAAAGTGCTAGTGTAATAGCATGGTAACTGTTACACGCGAATCTATGTACTGAAATGTTTAGCTAATCGTTTATGGAACTTTTCAATATCTGATAATTCCTTTGATGTCAGAGTCTGATGGCCATGTTTACGCTGATGGTGTGATGATGATGATGATGATGATGATGATGATGATGATGATGATGATGATGATGATGGTGGTGGTGGTGGTGGTGGTGGTGGTGGTGGTGGGGGTAGTGATGATGATGATGAAGATGATGACGATGGTGATGATGATAATGATGATGATGATGATGATGATGATGATGATGATGATGATGATGATGATGATGATGATGATAATGGCATTTAACTACAGTTCGAACTGTTGTGTTTATGTGCTTTTGTTTGTTTACATTTAATTCCAGCTGATAGCAGGTTTTGGCATATATGCAGTCACGAATTGTTTCGCAGATCATGTCAAACCTTTAAGTGTCTAGAAATTGGAATTCGTTCTTTGCAGTTTTAGTAGCTTTGCATGCTTCTCTTCTCTTAAACGAGTTTTACTATAATTGTAAATGTTGTTTGCTTGATAATTGTAAAGGTTATTTGCAATGTAGTTTTGCATTTTCTTCTTCTTCTTTTAAACGAGTTTTACTGTAATTGTAAATGCCGCTTGCTTGAGAATTGTGAAGGTTATGTGCAAACACTCCGATTACGCAAGACCTCATCTATAATGAAGACTAATGTTATCCAATGGATGCTGTGTGTATCTGTTGAGCTGTGCCCTAAAGCGCTAAATGATAACAGTACTCTCAGTCTGTGACAAAATCCTATCTGCTGCACTCATATTTCATCAAATAAAGAAAGCTCTAAATGATAACGGTACTCTCAGTCTGTGATAAAGTCCTGTCTGCTCAATTCAGTGAACATACAGGACTTGATCAGTCAGCGTAAAACTCATTAGAGTGCATTTTCAGTTTGACGTCGACTGGGTTCATTCAAATATTCTTTAGTCCCGGCCGCACATTGTTTGTATTTAACAGGAATAATTTTGTTACTGCATCTTCCTGGTTCAACACAACACTATGCACCTTTCATTTACTTCATCTTTGTTCAGCTCTTTTCTGTTCACAACATTTCTATCACTCTTTGCGTCCAGAAAACGTGTGCAATAGCCCCCCCCCCCCCCCTCCCCCAACGGTTTTTAAAAATATTACTCACAGAATGTATTTGCGAAATTTTCATTGAGAATCTTTCGTTAGTCCATGACTAGAAGTTGATTCTCTTTTTGTCCGTGACTTACGCTTTATCTACAGAAAATCCTCAAGGACTGACGGATCTGCTGGCATATTCACACTGTTTACATAGTTCATGCAAAATCTCTTCGTCGGCTTTAATGCGTGGGTGCGAGCGTACTTTTGTGTGTGTGTGTGTGTGTGTGTGTGTGTGTGTGTGTGTGTGTGTGTGTACGTGCGTGCGTGCGTGCGTGCGTGCGTGCGTGCGTGCGTGCGTGTGTGTGTGCACGTGTAGTGTGCGTGTGAGCGTGTGTGTGTGTGTGTGTGTGTGTGTGTGTGTAGTCTACTGCTCATGAGCAGTGTGCACTCACGATGCTGGCACCGAGGACCGAACCATCCCTGAGAACAGTAGCACTGCCGTTTGGGGGTAGGACGTGGCCTGGATGTCCTCACACTTCCCATGGGGCCCGCAGTCACTGTCCATCACACACTCGTCTGAAACCAGCCACCACTTTCCTCTGTAACTTAAGTATCTACAGTCTTGAACAGGGTTCTCCTATGTTGTTAAACATCTTCGTCTATCATGGCATCGTCTATTATCGACTATGATGAAGAGACGTTGGAGGAAGCTTGTGAACTGACCTGAGCTCAGTTTTAACAGGTAGTTGCAACATTCTTTACTCTAAACACACCTTGCACATCGCCCATAGTCCCAGCGATCTGCCTTCCCTGCGTTCAAAGGAACATGCAGTCACATTCAAAGGAACATGCAGTCACATTCAAAGGAACATGCAGTCACATTCAATCAGTTGCTAACACCCTGGTTTTCGTGTTTAAGGTCAAATCAGGTTGCATTATGAATTGGTTCAACTTAATCTTTTTATCAAGTTACACGTAATGGAATAAAAAAAAAAAGGAAGCAGATTAAGCGCGGACAGAATTTGATATAAAGTTTTACCTTGAGCTGTCGTCGTGTGCCACAGATCAGTAGGACAGGCACAGGACACAGATCGATTACTTCTGCATTCACGTCACAAATGGTAAACAGCAGCCATAACTCTTATCGTTCAAGATTACAAATTTCCGGTCTCACCTAACGACAACTTGGATTGGAAAATGTTTTGCTTCAGTACGATTTGTGGTCCGTGAGGTGTGTGTCGACTGTTTGTGTACTGCCCGGTATCGTGGATGATAAGCACAAAACCAAGAAGTTAAGAAAAATGTAAATTACTACAAAAAAGTCTGCAAACAGAAAATTTCAAGTTTTTTTTTTTATTTTTAAGTTTTATATTTGCTTTTAGGGACTTCCCTCATTCATGTGTATGTGTTTGTTGTCCAAGCAGAGTTTCAATTTTTTTTTTTATAAAGCTCGTTTTTTTCAAAGTCTGACCAGGTACAAACTTTTTTGTTGCCGTGGATGTTTCACGTGCATTGCATGCATTCTAAGACGGGACTTGAAGTTTGCATTTCACCGAGAAGACTACAGCTGAGACTTCCGGTCTAGTGTTGAGGAGGAGGGGAAAACACCTGATAGGGCAAGGCGATGGCATGTCCACCAGGTTGCTTATTTTTGTCACCATGGTGACCTCACATGGATAACTCCCCATTAAGCGCTGACACTTGAAATGGAGAAGAGCCACTTCGGGTGGGGCTGTGTGGGTGAAACTTGCAGGGCTGAGCGGTACAAGGTTATTGTCACGGATTGTGGCGAGCAGAATATGACAGCAACAGAGAGAGAGAGAGAGAGAGAGAGAGAGAGAGAGAGAGAGAGAGCTCTGTTGAAGCTGACGTACGGGGCAGAAATGTAGCACAAGACTAAGCTATTTTTCGTCAGTGTATTTTCTGTACCTGTGACATATTGTGACAGCCATGGTGCACCCTCCTCCCATCTCCACTTCGCCTTCTCACATTGCGGTCCTCTCTCCCGCTCCCTCCGTCTCCCCTTCTCCCTTCCCTTTCACACACACACACACACACACACACACACACACACACGCAGGCAGACTGACAGACGGACATCTCTCTCTCTCTCTCTCTCTCTCTCTCTCTCTCTCTCTCTCTCTCTCTCTCTCTCGGTTATCGACAAACACCCCATACCTTTGAACTGACAACGGTCTCCAAGGTAGAGCGGGTGACACTGACACTGACCCCCCTGAGCATCGCCATGTCCGGAGCACAGGTCACTGGGAGCCACAGCTGAAACGGAAAGGTAGAGACAACTAGATTGGCAGATAATCAGGGATCAAGCGCGCGCGCGCGTGTGTGTGTGCTCGCGCGCGCGCGCGCGTGCATGCATGCTCATTTCCACTTGTGTCACATAAAGCGGGTAAGTCTGGGCTCGTGCCTGAATTCACTCCATGGTGTACTTCTGGCATACACCCCAACTCACACACTTGGGAGTGGCTTTGGTAACAGGGTGGGGAGACTTCTGGTTCAAGTCTAATAGCACCCCTCCCCCCTCACCCCCACCCCCTCAAATTCAGGAGCAATGTGCTTTGATTGATACGCTTCATCGTTCGGGATACAAGGAGAATTCTGAAGGAGCTAAGTGGTCGGGAACACAGTAGAAGGTCGTGTCAGGATGTTACTCTCTTTGGGGCTGAATTTAGGCTCCTGCTTTTTCTCTCTCACCGGGGATTCATTTCGGGCGTGGAGTGATTACAGAGAGTGAAATCCGGAATCACGGTAAGCTGATAGAGGACGCAGAGACTAAGAACTTCTCACGGGCAGACAATGACGTTAATAAAACGCTGAGGCCTGTCAGCTAGCTACCTCCGTATGAACAGTTGTCAGGCTGCTGGAATCCTGGCTCGCCGTCCAGTCTAGCTCTCTGTCTCCGTTCGTCGATATCATCGCAGTTTCACCGACTATGGTATTGTATGTTAGGCTTACGTTCTTCAACTGCTTTGCGTTGTATAGCATTGTTTTGTTCTGCACTGCGTTGTGCTGTGTTGCACTGCGTTTATTGCACTGTATTGAACTGTGCGGTATAAATTGTATGTCACACAGTCTTGTTTTGCACTGTGCTGAACTGTGTGGTATAAGCTGTATGTCGAACAACAGATTCTCTTGGCTGAAATTTCTGCACAATTTGACCGGGAGGACAAATTCCTGTTGCCCTGAGAAAATTCTTTTACTTTGCGGGTAAAAAAAAAATGCGCGCCGAAACAAG
>JADBJO010003497.1:75000-77500 GCA_016801955.1 Conus betulinus
ACATCATCTCAGTATTCAACAACTTTGAAGAGATATTTCCCGTCAACTGTTTGGCAGTTTCTTACTGTGTCAGACCACTTATCACCACCCACTCAAACCATGAGGACGAATTAAAGTGTAGACCCGAGCATCGTACTCTTATACACTTAAGTTTTTTTTCGAGAGTCAGACGGCAGGTGTGAGGACTTATCAAGCCAGACTCACAGCCGCTCATCTTCAGACCAGCTTCTGTCATCTTTACAGACTCTGGGATCGTGATACGTCCTAGAGAAACTGGCCCAGTACAGGATCAAGACTGCAAACCAGCACGTGGCCAAGCAGACATCATGTTATTTAGCCCGCCTGTCTGACGCTTGGCTCAGCCACCAAGAACTGGAGAGCGACCCGCACACCTCTCCTCCCCCCAAGGTCTTTGTGTGCCCTCTGGACTAACGCTCCCATCATCAGAACATTTCCCTCCCTTTATAATGGCATGAAGAACATTCCCTCCCTTTATGATGATATGAAGAACATGCCCTCCCTTTATGATGATATAAAAGAACATTCCCTCCTTTATGATGATATGAAGAACATTCCCTCCCTTTATGATGATATGAAGAAAGGAAAAGCCAGCCTAAGCAATGAACAGACTCCCTCCCTATTGATGTTAAAGAACATTCCCTCCCTTGTGATATATGATGCTCTTCCCTCCCTTTATGAACACCTGATGTGTGAAATTGCAGCCCTAGCTTTGTTGACTGATGTGTTTGTTTGTTCATTTGAAGATATTTCTTTGACTCGGTGTACAAGCACACCTGAGGTGTGTGAAGCCTCAGGTGAATTCTGTTCATTTCTGAGCCACTCTTGATGTGTTTCTACCAGTCCCTGAAGTGTGACTGATCCTACAAAAAGCTCTGTCAATGCTGTGTAGTTTGATGCTTTGTACACAAGCACACCTGATGTGTGAAATTGCAGTGTCTTTGTGGTTCATGTATTGTTTCATATTTGAAGATATTTCTGTGACTCGGAGCACAAGCACACGCGTAGGTGTATAAGCCACTCTTGAGTATTTCTACCAGTCCCGAGAAAAAAAAAAAGTTCTTTCAATGCGTGTTCTGGAAAGTTCTCCTCCCACCAACGAGAGGGTGGAGATGACATTTTGATAGGAAAACCAACTCAATAGTTCTGAAAGAAAACACACGCTGAGGCTCTGCCCTAGAAGTGACTTATTTTGATAGGAAAACCAACTCAATATTTTTAAAAGAAAACACACGCTGAGGCTCTGCCCTACAAGTGAGTTATTTTGATAGAAAACCAACTCAATAGTTCTAAAAGAAAACACACGCTGAGTCTCTGCCCTAGAAGTGACTCGGCATTCGCGCAGTGTCTCCTCAGGTGGGTTGCCCTGTAACAAGTTGACTTCAATTGGTCCCTTCGGACAACCAGTACCGGGACTGGATGTGGCTTTGCACGTAAAGCGTGGGAGTACATGCTACGGAGGGGGAACAAGGAGGATGAGACAGCGAAAAAAAAAAGGGAGGGACACCACAGCATTGCTGTGGAGGGAGGGGAGGGGGGTGGAGATAGGAAAGGGGTAGGTGAAAAGCCGTGTGGACAGGTAGTCCTCAACCCGACAATAATTTGGTGTTTGACGGTGTTGTGTCTCCGTTGACAAGGGAGCACAATGCATGCAGGAGCAGGGGGGGGGGGGGGGGGGGTTAGGGTGGAAAAAGGGTTCGGTGGAGTCTAATAATACCCTGCCGTTACTTGCACTGTGTACATTCCTTGTCCGGGTCTTTTTTCTTCTTTCTCATGATGCGAACACACAGTGAGACATATCCACCTAATGCATAGAACATGTAAAGGCTGGTATTGAGCGGGGAGAGAGGAGCGGCGGAGAAAACGGAGGGAGGGAAGAAGAGACGGATGAAAAAAGGGGGAATGGGTGTACACACGTTGTAGAACGTTGAGCGATAGAACGTTTTGAAAATGACGAGATGAGTTTTTAATGTAGAGGCCTGGAGAAGAAGAGAGGCCTGGAGAGAGAGAGAGAGATGGGAGAGAGAGAGATGACGAGATGAGAGATGTCAGAGAGAGAGAGGCTGGAGAGAGAGAGAAGAGAGAGAGAACTGAGAGAGAGAATTTGAACACAATTTCAACGTTTCAGGCCTCCGGCCTATAACAACGTGAGGTGCAGTGCACGCATAAAGAGAAAAAAGAGAAATGACAACCAAAGTATTTTTTTTTTTTACTAATAATGCTAATTTATGAGGGTAACTAATTTTTCATACTATGTGGGATACGAGTTTCTCTTTTTTTTTTCAATGCATATAAATATACATAGCAATATCTCTTGTAATATGCACATTTTCGTTTGCAAGTAATTGTTTTAGTTCAATAGAGTTCACGTTCTGAAATTGTCTGTGCTTCAGTATGTATTTTTCTCTGAAAGGCATATAAGCATTGCATCTTAATAGAAAGTGGAGTTCGTTCTCAAGTTGGTTACTAAAGGGACATGCTT
>JADBJO010003497.1:82500-85000 GCA_016801955.1 Conus betulinus
CAGACTTTGAGGGACGCGAGAGGGGGCTGAGAGAGACCAACACCGTTTGAGAGATCGAGGAGTGGACTAGGAGAGACCAGAGAGAGAGCGAGAGAGGTGACACTGATCTTTAATTGTTACTGCCAAACCGCGATTGTTAAACTAGAGAACTACAGGCATGAAACAGACAAAGAGTTCAAATACAAAACTAACAAAAAAATTATTAAATTCTATTTTGCCAACTCTACCACCAATTCAGGTGGAAAATCTTGCTTCTACTATCTATACTGCATCCATACGTCGGACAAAGAACAACTGTATAACCAAAATGTATTGGTACTTCAGACCAAAGGTTGCCGACCTACATTCGGCTGGACGTATTCTATGCCATGCATATTACAAGGGGAAAAAAAAAGTTTCAGTTTGGACTGATAACATAAAGGAGAAGAAGCGACACTATAAGTATTTTTCTTGCATTTTGTATTTTGTATGATTCTTTCAATCTAGGAGAGAGAGAGAGAGAGAGAGAGAGAGAGAGAGAGAGAGAGAGAGAGAGAGAGAGAGACAAACAGCAACAGACCAACAGACACAGAGAGATGAAACCACCTAGTCATAAAATTCAGCTGTTTCCAGTTTTAAAAAAAAATCACACTTAACCGTGCATACAAACAAGATGAATACTTTTCTTTGCGGCCGTTGAGACCAGAGACAGAACTTTCTCGCCTTCTGTTCTGTTTTTCATCGTTTGAAGTCGGTAGGTCTACACCACAAAACAGAAACATCTGTTCCTGCGGGAGGTGTTCTTAAGGCAGGAAGTTCTCAGTACCCGAAATAACCTGTATGGGGTTATGGGGGAAGAACAGAGACTACCCGTGGGGAGAGATGACACGCCTGTGTGACTGCTGTTTCGCTGTGTCATTCCGAGTCCGCACTTTCCAATGGGTCCATGGTCTGATGAGCATGAAACCAAACCCACGTAGAGCTGGCGTGCTGGGAACGTCGAATGTTATCATGTCAGGTTGTGGCAGGGCGGCGGCAGGGGTTAAAGATGTGACGTCTTCAAGCTCTTTCTAACGCTGTTTAGGTCAAAGTCGCCTCTTTTCATGTGTCTCTTTCTCTCTTCTCTCTCTGTCTCTGTCTCTCCGTCTCTGTCTGTCTCTCTCTCTGGGCGTACGTGATCTCTCTCTCTCTCTCTCTCTCTCTCTCTCTCTCACAACACACACACACACACACACACTCTCACACACACACACACACACACACACATCACGCACACACACACACACACACACACCAGACTCTGTGAAAACTCTTTTCATAATTACAACCATAAATATTACATATCTACAGAGACATCTGCTCTTTCGACACTTTATACTGCACAGTCCCTCCTTTACCTCTTCATTCTTGTTTGTTGGTTTGTTGGTTTGTTTGTTTTGTTTTCCCATTGATGACACGCGCGTTGTTGTGTGGATATGAATCTGTGTACTGAAATTGTGCGTTAGGATGGTTGTCTACCGTTTGGTTTTTTTTTTTTTTGCTGTTCCAGTCTTTCAAAATACATAGGAAGGGGCCTTTTGAGTTTCTGTTCTAAGGAAAAAAAATCACATGTTCTTTCTTCACACTGAGATTTTATTAGCAGTAAATGTGAGAAGACAAATGTGCATGTCAGACACCAGAGACCAGAGCATGTCATTAACAAGACACATCACACAACAAGACACATCACTGGCAGGACACATCACTGACAGGACACTGACACACTGGACACATCACTGACAAGGACACATCACTAACAAGACACATGACAGAACACATCACTGACAGAACACATCACTAACACTGACAGGACACATCACTGACAGGACACAATCACTGCCAGGACACAACATTGACAGGACACATCACTGACAGGAACACATCACTGGCACATCACTGACATATCATCACTGACAGGACACATCACTGACAGAACACATCACTGACATATCACTGACAGGACACATCACTGACAGGACACATCACTGACAAAACACATCACTGACAGAACACAACACTGACAGGACATATCACTGACAGAACACATCACTGACAGAACACACATCACTGACAGGACACATCACTGACAGGACACAACGGGACACATCACTGACATCACTGACAGGACACATCACTGACAGGACATATCACTGACAGGACATATCACTGACAGGACACATCACTGACAGGACACATCAGGACACATCACTGACAGGACACATCGCTGACAGGACATCACTGACAGGACACACTGACACTGACACTGAAACACTGACAGGACACATCACTGACAGGACACATCACTGAAAGGACACATCACTGACAGGACACATCACTGACACGGACATATCACTGACAGAACACATCACTGACAGAACATATCAGGACACATCACTGACAGGACACAGGACACATCACTGACAGGACACATCATCTGACTGACAGCACACATGACAGGACAGGACACACACCACTGACAGGA
>JADBJO010003497.1:87500-95000 GCA_016801955.1 Conus betulinus
TCCTACCAGTCAGAGCACGTTACTATTTGGGGACTGGGGAGGGGGAGGGGGAGGAACAAAAAGAATGCCTTAGCATGAATATATTATATTTTCGTTTTTGACCACTTGGACCCTCAAAGACAAAGTTTGTCTTTTTTCTATCGCCGGATGCAGTCCATTTCAAGCGGAAAAAAAAAAAAATGAATAAGAAACTAAAGTGCTTAAACCTCGTCTCTATTTTCGTTCTTTCTTTATTAATAGTTAATATGCCTAGTAACGTGATTCGCTGAATCCTGTATATTTTCTTGCGATTGGAAGAAAGCCGTCGGCGGTCACGTGTGTAGGGTCAAAGTATTTCGTCACATGAGAGTACGAACACACACACACACACACACACACTCTCTCTCTCTCTCTCTCTCTCTCTCTCTCTCTCTCTCTCTCTCTCTCTTACACACTTAAACACACACTCATAAAAAAAAAAAAAAAAAGAGAGGGGGCAAAATGTATGTGTGGTTATGCGTTAGTTTTCAGAAATATAACACAAAATATAAATACGAAAACGCAAATTCGAATTCTCACTAAAACACATACGCAGACACACTCGCACGCGCGCGCACACGCGCGCACGCACGCGCGCGCGCTCGTGTGCACACACACATGCACACACACACACACACACACACACACACACACACACACACACACACACACACACACACACACGTTGTGTAAACGAGTGTGGATTGTAAAGCGCTTAGAGCTTGGTCTCTTGCCGAGAATAGGCTATATAATTATTCATTATTATTATTATTTTTACACACACACACATAGGACAGATGGAAGCAAATGAAGGCATACTGAATGGGCGCACGTGCGGGATTTTGCCTCACAGAACAGGGTTGGAAATGATAGTTGTGATATTGTAGCGTTCGTCTGCGTACGCGTGTGTGTGTGTGTGTGTGTGTGTGTGTGTGTGTGTGTGTGTGTGTGTGTGTGTGTGTGTGTGTGTGTTTGTTAGCGCCTGCGTGCGTGCCCTCTGTGTGTGTGTGTGTGTGTGTGTGTGTGTGTGTGTGTGTGTGTGTGTGTGTGTGTGTGTGTGTGTCGCGCGTGTGCGTGTGCGTGTATGTGTGTGAATGTGCGCGCTCGCGCTTGTGTGGTGTGGAGGGAAGGGGAAAGGGATGGGTGTGACATATAGTGCTATTCTTACACGCTGATGGCCATCAATCACAGCACTGTACAGTCAGCCTTTCGTAAGTCGCATCAATCCAACAGCGCAGAATCTGGTCTGTCTATCGCCATTAATATCTTGGTCCCGACCATCAGTCGTCTGTCTGTCTGTCTGTGTCGTGCATTTATACCTGGGTTTCTCTCGCCGTGTGTGTTGCCCTATATTTCACGAAACCCAGCCTATCGCCTGGTCATAGACACTCCTGGGACAGAGGTGGAAAGTTTGGGCTTTGTGTGGGTAACTCACTGACCCAGAAAGCGAGCAGAGAATCCTCGAGCTGAGGTTCGAGTCTTTTGTGTGTGTGTGTGTGTGTGTGTGTGTGTGTGTGTGTATGTGTGTGTGTGTGTGTGTGTGTGTGTGTGTGTGTGTGTGTGTGTGTGTGCGCGCGCGCGCGCGCGCGCGCGCGCGCGCGTGCGTGTGCGCATGCGTGTGCACCCGCATTTATGTGTTTGTGTTTGGCACATATGCTCGTGTGTGTGTGTGTGTGTGTGTGTGTGTGTGTGTGTGAACGGTGCTGATATTATCTAACATACTCAGACCACAATGTAGGATGGTAAAGCGAATATGACGATGAGTCCCATCATCGCCTGAGACTCTCTGAGAGGCCTCAGTGCAGTCACATGACAGGCCTCAGTGCAGTCACATGACAGGCCTCAGTGCAGTCACATGACAGGCCTCAGTGCAGTCATATGACAGGGCTCAGTGCAGTCACATGACAGGGCTCAGTGCAGTCAGTCACATGACAGGCTCAGTGCAGCACCGTTACCCAGTCACCCACACCCCATCACGTTTCACCCCAAATTGGGGAATGATCAAGTTAAAGTCATCGGTTGTATGAGACGCACGCACGCTCGCGCGCGCGCGCACGCACGCACGCACGCACGCACACACACACACACACACACACACACACACACACACACACACACACACACACACACACACACACACACACACACACACACACACACACACACACACACACACACACACACACACACACACACACACCAATTGACAGGCAGGTCTAACAGCAGTTGAACAGAGGTCTTGACAAGCGCTATTCGCTGTGAGTTTATACAACTTGATTAATCGCGTAGACCGACATACATACATTCATACAAATAAAAGAGACGGAAGTGAGCAGCAAAGGTAAGTTCTACAGAACTTAGCCTCTAAGTAAGTATCTTTCCAGTTAAATTCATATCATCTCCAAAACAAACAAGATAATGTCGCTGGAGATCAGAAAAAAAATGTTTTTTTCTTATTATATATTGCCATTTTCCTCCTCTTCTTCTTTTCATTTCGGGCCATACAATGCCAATACGTTCGGGTGAACCATACGTCAGTCATTGGGTGATACTTGACACGTTAGAGCTTCGGAGTGATAACACTGGCAATTTCACATGAATACAAAGCATACGGCGAAGCGTGACAGGGCGAAACGTAATGTACCCAGAAGGCCGCGCTATATATTCCTTTTCAATCAGGCCTGACAGATACAGACATACTGCTATGGTGGTCGGAAAGTTTGAGCTACTTTCCACTCTGGATGTGTGAATCGAAGGCCACAAAGAGAGAGAGAGAGAGAGAGAGAGAGAGAGAGAGAGAGAGAGAGAGAGAGAGAGAGCTAGACACACACACTCACCCTGACATACCCCCCCCCCCCCCCACACACCCCCCATACACACACACACACACACACACACACACACACACACACATACATACGCTTACTCACACACTCACCTGGAGGCATGCCACACGGGCCTTTGGTCCTCACATTGTCCAAAAAGTCCAGCTGATACTTCCGAGCTGGTGGGAAAGTGAGGCGGATATGACCTGTGCACTGCGACAACAGCACCATCAGCACCCACGCCAGTGCCAGTCTCCTCCTCATCATCACCACACCAACCTCCATCCTTTGACTTCGCTCGTCTCCTTCGTCCAGTCACAGGTAAAACAAGGCTTTAGGACACACACACACACTCAGCTGCGGCCCTTGCCAACCCAGCAATGATAAAATAACTTCAATTACGTCCCGTGGTCTGTTTGCTGGAAACCCAAGTCGAGTGTCGTCGACGTTTCGAAAAAGTAAACAAACAAACTTAAAAAAAAAAAAAAACAAAAAAAAAAACATACACAAAAAAAAAAGAGAAAAAAAAAAGAGAAAAAATTGTCTGTTTATGGTTCGAGAGGGAACCCTCTTACTGAGGAAATGAATGTTAACCAAATCGCATTTCTCAGCAGGAAAAAAAAAAGTAGTGAGCCCCGCTCCGAACACTATGTGCCTGTCTATTTGATATACTGCGATGATGTCGTGGTTCGCTGGGTCCCACAGCCCTAGTGACTGACATACATATGAACGCGTGAAGGAGAATGACTCTGGCTTTCTCACAGTATGGCTTTTTTTTTTTTTACTGTGCTGTACCCACGCATCGCCGCCGCCATGTAGAAAGCCCCACCCCCTCCGCCTGTCCTCAAGAAGAGAATCTATGAAAACACACTTGCTTCAAAAGTTAATGGTAATTGTTAACACTATGGAAAGCGCGAACAATTGAAAAAAAAAGAATAAAATGAATGATGATTATCAGTGTAACTAAACGGTATTTAATATAAGGAACGGGTAATTTTCTTGTTTAGATCTGTATGGGCGCTGCTCGGTCAATCAGATAAAGAGTCATCTGAAAGAAAATAGCCTTATGAACCCAATGAGCTGTGAGAAATGTAAACAGTTAATTTGACACTTACATTGCTCATCTTTGTAAACAGTATTTCAAAGGACGTGAGTCCTAGTTACACGCTGTCATGAAGTACAATTATCTGTTTTCTTGAGTCATAATAACTGTGTATCATCGTGACGTCATCCGACCTTCGTATGAGCACCGAAAAGCAAGAAAACGAAAAGCTAAAAAGCAACAGCATATAATTAAGAAAATCTTTCATACGAAAATAACCCTTATCGTCGTTGGTCTTGAAGAACGTTATTATTTGACACGAAAACAACGGCTCTGCTGTGCTTTTGAATCCCCTTCCGTTTCCATAGGTTTCAGGCTGTCGTGACAAAAACAGCTTCTGGTGTTGCTGGACGGGGACAGGGGGGAAGGACAGACAGACAGGAGGTAGAGAAAAGGGGGGGGGGGGGGGGGGGGGGGGGGGGGGGGCGGGGGGGATGGGGATGAGAGATGGGACGGGGGGCAGAGAGGGGGGGTAAGTCTGTCTGTCAATCGTATGTTGGGGTGGCTGGTACTAAAAGATTCCGGACATAGGAGGGTGCTAAAGCCTTTGACACGGTTCAGGGGAGATCACATTAATGTCCGTCGTCAGTCACTAACTTTCCCACCGTTTGTTTGTTTGTTTGTTTGTTTGTTTGTTTGTTTTAACTTAAAACAGCAATTTAAAAAAAGACACGTGGAAAATACAATTTTCGAATGAAACAATACCGTATTCTTCCATCTGGGTTTCATTTGGAGATGACATGTGACATTGAAAGAGTAAAAGAAAAGAGATACACATGACTGACAAAACACGTAGTTGGTGCATGCGTTCTTTTAGCACTACAAGGTGAGATAAACATGACTGACAAAACACGTAGTTGGTGCATGCGTTCTTTTAGCACTACAAGGTGAGATAAACATGACTGACAAAACACGTAGTTGGTGCATGCGTGCTTTTAGCACTGCGAGGTGAGATACACATGACTGACAAAAACACGTAGTTGGTGCATGCGTTCTTTTAGCACTGCGAGGTGAGATACACATGACTGACAAAACACGTAGTTGGTGCATGCGTTCTTTTAGCACTGCGAGGTGAGTGCCTGGCAGCCCTAGGCGCAGAATGCCGGTGCCACTCGCTTCACACATACCGTGCACACATTAGGTAACACCACCAAGGGAAGTTATCTAATTGGGTTTTCAATGGGACATCCCATTCAAAACCCTGTCAAATAACCTCCCTTTGAAAGACAAAGTTAGATACTGAGTTCGACTTCGTTCAAATCATGAAGATGTCAACTTGTGCGTTTATGTGAAGTTTCTATAGCACATTAATGTGTGTCATTGAGTTCATGTTGACTCGTGACAGAATGAACACGTACTGGAGCGAAATGATCTTCAGAGGGGTGTGAGCGATAGCTGTTCCGGCACACAGTCAGATCTGGAGGTCAGAAACAAACTTGCATCGTTAAGCGTCATCGCTGCTCCCTGCTTAGTAGGCTCATGAAAATATCTTTTTTTTTTTCCCTTAAGAATGTCTTCATAGCGTTAAAACCAGGAAATGTTTACAAGTCCGAAGGTTAGCGTTTTTCACATCATGGTTACTGTTTTTTTTAATATCCTTTGCAATTTGTATGTGGGGGAAAAACGTAAAAAAAAAAAATGTTTGAGGATCGTTACCGTTTTCGTTTGCGTTTTTAACTAGCAGGTGGAATGCATGTACGAGAGACACGTGTCGTCAGTCATGACTCACATCATTGAATCCAGACAGGTGTGCAAACTTCTGAAGGGGGGTTTATACACTGTAAAATAGTAAGAGAAAGCATCTGATTAGCCAGATCGAAGTCTCCAGGGAGTCGGGCATAGATACGGTGGTCTTGAATGTTGTTTTATATTTCTTTCTTTCAATCAGGACAATTCAGCAAAAATTAAATGTTGTAAACATTTCTCTGTTTGAGTTTCAAAATGATGTGACAGCAGGCGAAAATTGAAGCAGTTTTAAAGGAATTCAAAGTGATTCCGCCACATAACAGGGGCGCACAAATTATAAGACAAAACACGACACGTTTCGACCTCTTAGCCTTCTTCAGGCAAGATAAACAGCATTTAGGACAATCAAAACGAAGAACGAACAATCACTTATCTTCTCAAATTCGGCGCAAAACTGGCCTTCTTACAAGACAAAACACAACGTGTTTCGACCTCTTAGGTCTTCTTTAGGCAAGGAAAAACGACATTCAGAATAATGAAAACGAAGTTCGAGCAATCACTTATCTTCGCAAATTCGGCGTAAGATGACCGTTGAAACGCGTGGTGTTCTGTCTGGTAAGTTGTTTGTCACTCTTATCTGCTGGCGGATGACCTTTGAATTCCTTTCTGTTTTAATAACAGAGCAGCAAGTGTAAACTTTCTAAGTTTTGTTCGCTTATTTGTTTGGAACATTCACTGCCAACAGAAGTAAATCAGGAAGGATTACGAAGGTTCCCTCATGCAGCTAGTAAAGAGTTTTCACATTTATAATATATTTTCTTAAATTGTATGTTCCCATTTTATTCATCATCAACTCACCCCCCCCCCCCCCCCCCCCCGGCGCTCTAAGTTGAAATCTTTGCCAAGTCATTACTGTGATGACGGAGGGGTTGTTGGCCTGCGCTTGTTTTCCCCCACTATTAGGTTGTTCGTCTTTGTATATGTCTGACTTTATTCAAGTTGAAAAGACTGCGCCAGTCTTGAATAAAAGTTACTCCGTGTTAGGTTTTCTTATGGGAGCAAGAGTTACCCTACTTGTTTATTGTTAATTCGGAAAAGTCAACTTTTGAGACTGATTTTAAAAACAGTTTCACTTTCGAAATATAGCCGAAACCGGTCGTGACAAAACGTCATGGACAGGATCGATTCGATTCAATCCGCCATTTCCATTAAACCCAGTGCGTCAGATGTGACGAAATCGTCTGTCGTCACCAAGCACAGTGACATCATTGATTGCAGGCGTTGGGGGACAGCCCAGACAGCGTGTCACCTGTGACGTATGCCTTGGGTCATTTGTCATGGTGACGGGGGCCGGGGTGGTGTGCAGGCGAAGACAGACAGATGATGTGTCAGCCAGGGATGAGAAGACGGCCATCACTGAAGAAAAAAACCGCGGGTGAATAAAAGGCGAGTAACGTTTACACTTTTATTCTGTCATCCATTTCCAAAATCTTTGGGAACACCGATCTAGTAGGGAAAGGACGCCGCTAAAGATGACCCTTCTCTGTGATTACAAGAACGACAGCTAACTTCAGTTAAGAGGAGCAAAGAACATGATAAAAGTTTATGTTTGGATCTTAGCAGGGTTTGAACCCCCAACCTCTGGCTGGAAACACGACGCTCACCGCTGAGCCCACAAGATGTCTAAAAAGATTCCGGGAGCTTGGTTGCGTGCTATGTTGCATGCCTAACTGGGATTCTGTAAGGCACGATCTGCGAACATACTGCAACACTGGGCAACATCATTTTTTGAAGAGAGAGAGAGAGAGAGAGAGAGAGAGAGAGAGAGAGAGAGAGAGAGAGAGGTGGGGGGTTGGGGGGGGGGGGGGT
>JADBJO010003497.1:100000-125000 GCA_016801955.1 Conus betulinus
AGAAGCCTCCTTACGACAAACGCTCCAGCCCTGGTCTCTCACGTTCTTGACGTCAGGCCACACTCAGGTCATGATCACTGGTTCCCCTCCTGCAGCCAGAAATAATTTTGGTGTATGCAGGGTTCGATCCAGCAACTCGCGGGACGGTGGACATCTCAAGGCGTGCTTTTTTTTTTTGATTTACCGCTGTCTTACCTACCAAGCAAACGGATACCTGTTCAAAGTTCGGGAAATTTAACGGTTATGAAGTTCACTTTTGTTCCTCCTTGTCCGGCTGGAACTTTTGTCAGGAACCAGTCTGCTATTGCCATTGGGATTAAGTCTTCTTCTCACCAGAAATCGAGACCGACTTCATGAGATCATAGACAGAATCGCCTACAACCCCCGTTGCTCCAACTTTCATAGCTAGGACTATATGTATATATATGAATTGAACTTCCAAGATCTGGATTTTCAGTCGTTTTTACGTTACAGACGACATTAAACAAACCGAGATTTCGGCAAACTTCAAGTGTACTGGTCACCTGTTTTGCAGTGCCTGTTTTCAATTATCTCCGCGTGCAGTTAAAACTTAGGAAATATTACAATCAGCCATAGATGTTTCGCTTTTGCTTGCTGATGTCATCAGAGAAAGGCAGTGTGGCTCGTAGTTTAGTTCTTTATCAATGTAAAGCTTTACAGTTAAGAGAAACAATGTTACCGTGATTGTTTGTATGTTGCGGTTGTAAGGGCAAGTGATACGGCTGCATTTATTATAAATTTCCTGTAATATAGTTATCGCACCCTTCATATGGAGCTATGGCCTAAAACGAAATAAAACATCTCCGTCTGAATCTCTCTCTCTCTCTCTCTCTCTCTCTCACTTAGAGAGAAAGTGAGTGAGTGAGAGAGAGAGAGAGAGCGAGAGAGAGAGAGAGAGAAAGAGAGCAGACAAGCACATCATCAGACTAACACCTTCCATCTGAGCATGAAAGCAGATGTTTATTATCAATAAATAATAACTTGAATAAAAACGATGCTAATAAACAGAAAACACTAGTCTCTCCTCCAGCTAGCAAATGCCAAAATAATAAAACAAACAAATGCGCGTGTACAATCACAGCACTCAATGAACTGAGCAAAAAGTTCCTTTTCAATGGGAAGGGCAACTTTCGGCGTCAAAAGAAAAGATCGCCGTTTAGCTGGATGTGGAACTGGACGGAACGATTTGGCACGACGTTCACGTGAGCTTTTGTCTTTGAACTATCTCATGCACTTCAGCTGCAGAGCGCTTAACCGCAAAAACGACCAGACTGACAGAGCGGGCAATGCAAGTGGCTGGTACGGCAGTCAGACGAAACCTGGTACACGTGCTGCTGCATTCTCTGACAGAGGCAACCCGGTATCCATACAGTTCGGGTTGTACACAGATGACTTCTTCAGGGGGCAGCTCACTGGGTCCCGGAGACAAGGGCTGGGCTGGCAGACGTAGAGGGAAGGGGTTGGTGAAAGGAGTAGGGGGAGGGGGGAGAGAACGGGGCGTGTCAAAATTCTCTTTTGCTGTCAACACGGATTGAGTGGGGGTGGGGGTGGGGGAATGGTGATAGGGGTGGTTGGGTGGTTGTAGTTAGCATGACGTAAACGTGTGAAATAAAACCTCGAGCAAGAAAGGGAGTGATGAACTGAGGAAGGGAAGGGAAGGGAAGGGGGTAGGCGTTGGGGCTGCTGTGAACTTATTTTCCTGGTGGTAAATAACTGCACTCCCCGAAACGTGTCTGAGCGAGCCCTGGGAGGGGAAGCAGTGGCCGGTGTCTTCCTGCGCTCTCCCTCGTCCTCCCCAAAAGCTAGCGTGCAAAAGCAAACACCATTGTACTTCCTAACGTTAAATACCGCCCCATCCCCATCCCCACCCCGCCCCCTGCTTTGCTTTTCCTGTTCCACTGCAGTTTGAGTTAGCTACATTTGATTCAGCAATCGTTTCATGTTGTGTATAACATGTTGTAATCACTTCATATTTTGACTGTCTTAATATTGCTCACGTGAATAGTGTTTGTACAAACCTATATTAAAGGTACAACTTATGTCAGAGTCTGTTTTCTTTTTGTTCTGTTTCATGCTAGTTTACTTTTCTGACATGTTTGAAAAGAAATACATTTTGAAAATACAAGCTTGAAAATGGCTTATACGATAATCATAGAACAAACCAATTGTATAGTTCAAATTCTACTGTGTGGATATTGTTAAGAAAATTAACTTAAATTGACAAACAATGTGAAATCCGAAGGGATAACAAATTACAAAGCAGCTACGGATGGACTGGTATGAAATATAGAAACATTACATACACAACAATATCTCAACACGAAAATAAAACTGTATCTGAACATGGAAGCACTGTTGTTTCAATAGCCCATCAAGCGCTGTTTTCCGTCTGTCACACTCAGCTTTAAAATACAGCCAATTGTATACACCTATAAAAACTGTTGAAATATGTCAATAGGAAAAATCATGGGTACAATATCACATATATGCATGTCAAGATTAACTAAGGAAATTGTACTGATACACAAAAAAAAGTAATCTAAATCACGGAATACATCGTATTCGCATAGCTTTCGCTTTATCACAGTTTGCATGTAAATTGATCAAAGCAACAAGAACAATAACAACGAAACATAAACAGCATCACACACTATCTACCACAAGGTCACTGATCTACCTTGACTGTGTTACTTTCTTAATGAGCAGGGGCGGATCAATTCATGACGATAGGAGTGGGGAGGCAGTTTCATTCATGAGATCTACCATGACCAGAAACTTGCCATGTTTGATGGTCAGGTGTACAGGAGTGCAGGAGTGTGATTTGTCAGTGAAACTTAAAGAAGCGAGGGGGTGGGGGTGGGGTGGCAGTGAATTCTCTGTATATTCTGTATTGCGTGCTCAAAGATTGTCCCCTACATTTTATACTGTTTGCATAATGTTTTCAGTTTTTCGGCAACTTTTTTTTCCTCTCCACACTTTCGTTTTTCTGTCATTCACTACCTTTCGCTGGCTGCTTTGGGGGTGCTGTTGGATTCTTTTTTGAACTTTTGGTGGTGAGAACACCACAGAATTATGGACTGTGGTGTGTGTTTCTATTTGTCACCAAGAGAACAGACACACAATCAGCCGTGTCTTCCTGATGAATCCGATCCAGCGGACGAAAGGCCGACGAGCAGGCAATACATATACATCTGCCTTTGAGAGGGATTACGATGGTTCCCTCATGCAGCTAGTGAAGGGTTTTTCATATTCATGATATATATATTTTTCCCCCATTTCCTTCATCTTCAAAAATTTTCTTTTTTATTTCAAATCTTTGCCAAGCCATTACTGTAATAATGGAAGAATTGTTTACCTGCACTTGTTTTCCCCCACTACTTAATTGTTCAGCATTATATTCTGCGTTCTGTCAGTAGAGGATGTGTTACCTTGACGATTTTTTTTCACTTGTTCATTTCCAGCCGACACATGTAATACCTATCGACATCCTGATGGTAATGCATAGAACGAAATTCTGATTCTCAGGTCTTGAAGCACTGAATACTATGCATTTTTTTCTGTGCTTTATGCACTCTTTCAGGCAGTTTTACATAATTCAATTTTTCAAAGCAGCTGTCACGGGATGTCTGCCAATCTTCCACCCGGTTGTTTAATATAATTTGAAATGTAAAGTACTATTTGGTGATGGCTATTACAATATAATTTGAAGTGTAAAGTACTATTTGGTGATGACCATTACAATGACGGTTGTTCAGTATAATTCGAAGTTTAAAGAATATTTGGTGATGACCATTACAATGACGGTTGTTCATCATAATTTGAAGTTTAAAGTATATTTGGTGATGACCATTACAATGACGGTTGTTCAGTATAATTTGAAGTTTAAGAATATTTGGTGGTGACCATTACAATGACGGTTGTTCATCATAATTTGTAGTTTAAAGTATATTTGGTGATGACCGTTACAATGACGTGAACCTGACAATTACAACAGCTATGTCTTAGTGACCTACACAGTCAGAGCTGTTTAGCAGGCTACTTCATAACATTGGACCCAATGATTTGATTTAGCAACTCAGTTTGATGCGTCTCCTCTGTTAAAAAAATATCGTGAAGAATGATAACAGGAGATGTGATGCATGAGATGTGCGTGCGTGCGTGCGAGTGTGTGTGTGTGTGTGTGTGTGTGTGTGTGTGTGTGTGTGTATGGGGGGCGGGGGGATGGGTACCTGCGTGTACGTGTGTATATGTGTATGCATGCACGTGAGTGCTTGCTTTATACACACGCGTGTTAAATAACTTCAAGTGAAGCAGGCCAGACTCATTACTTCCTGGAAATCAGAAAATGGACCCTGATGGCACCAAGAACAGGTCTATATCGATGACATTTCTCACTTCTGTCACGTTCCCTGTAGGTCGGTGAAATAAAGGTCATGGACACCGAACAGATAGTCCAGGAGCCTGTAGGTCAGTGAGATAAAGGTCATGGACACAGAACAGACAGTCCAGGAGCCTGTAGGTCAGTAGTGAAATCAAGGTCATGGACACAGAACAGACAGTCCAGAAGCCTGTAGGTCAGTAGTGAAATCAAGGTCATGGACACAGAACAGATAGTCCAGGAGCCTGTAGGTCAGTAGTGAAATCAAGGTCATGGACACAGAACAGACAGTCCAGGAGCCTGTAGGTCAGTAAAATAAAGGTCATGGACACAGAACAGATAGTCCAGAAGCCTGTAGGTCAGTGAAATCAGGGCATGGACACAGAACAGATAGTCCAGGAGCCTGAGGTCAGTGAAATCAGGTCATGGACACAGAACTGATAGTCCAGGAGCATTTATGCATATCAAAAACTGAAAAAAAGCACATCAAGAAATCTCTTCATTGCCATGTTGTCTACAATGATAATATCGAGCGTTGTAAAAACAACATACACAAAACCAAACCAACTAATAATGTAAACATAAGGAAGCATGCTTGTTGTCACAAATCATAATCGCAACAACAACAAAAAGTATGCACACGTGCTCATGGTTGCGTGCCAGTTAACTGATTGATTGTTTGACTGGTCGATTGACTGACTGATTAAATGATTGATTGACTGATTTAAGTAATCACCTGGTGTCTTACAAACCCTCCACTCAGCGCTAACAAGAAATCCTTTAAACTAATGAACAATACCACACACACACGCACGCACGCACGCACGCACGCACGCACGCACGCACGCACGCACGCACGCACACACACACACACAGCACAGCACAGCGCGTCCAGACATCGTTCATTTCAGCCTTCCCTTCTGGTAGGCCAGGTCTGATACCAAAAACCAATATCACAGAGTGAGTCTTGTGTCCTTGTTCCAAGCAAACTGGAGTACAATGACGGCTGTCTCACTGCCTCATGTTTTTTCTCCATCCTGCCAAATCGTCACATGATGTAGAAACAAAAGAAAAACAGAGTGGTTTCGACATTTCCCTGTACGACAAGGTTTCAATCTTGTGGAAAAAAAAGTTTAAGATAAAAAGCATTTAAAAAAAAAGGCACGCGCAGTTTCCACTTCCTCAAAGACAGTATTCTTGAAATGTGCTTTTCTTCTATTACACCTGCAATGAATTTCTTAGAATGATCTTCTAGCTGAAATGGCACAGACGTATCCCATCAAACTGCTTCCGACAAACTATGAATAGCAAAGCGTTGCTAACATTTACAACAAGTTATATAAAACTTTGCTCAACCTATTCCACAGTGATTTTTGCTAAAACTTATCTCTTCAAACGCGAAAATCAAGAATCAGCTGCATGATCTGTAAACATACAATAACGAAGACAAGCACACATACGTGCCTACCAAAGGGAGGCAAACAATGGGCTATGGAAAATAAGATCGCTCACATAACCAAATTCATATTTCATTGTGGAACTTGGCACCGGACGTACGTTCCGTGGTTGTGAGCTTCTCTAACACAATAGCCTGACTATCCTGTGTACGCGCGCGGTGAGCGCGTGTGTGTTCGTGCGTATGTGTATGGTCTACTTGTAAGGGATACTCTTAATATTTTGATACTACATTTTGTATTAGCCTTAGAAGAAACTATTCAGTTCCGTGTGGCCAAAGAATCGGTCAGTCTGAGGACAGCTGATAACCGACGTGACCCTGAGCGGATTCCAACGGTCACATGACGGTGCAGGCCTGCGACTTCTTGACGTTGATGTAGAGGAAGGTGTCGGACTTGGGTCTTATGCGAGGCAAAGGCTGGATCTGACGCAGGATGAACTTGTCCTTGCAGCCCGGGCTGACGGCGGAGGGAGGGCGGGAGTAGGGGGGAGCCGAGGCCACCTCCACCTTGTCCCAGCTCCTGGACAGACGGCCGTCCGTGTCGCCCTTGTCTCCCACCTGCCGACTGCCCATGGCGGCCAGAAGCTGAGCCGGATGGCGGTCGGCCAGCGGGTCCACGATGACGTAGGAGGCCAGGGTGCCGTCCAGACAGCCCACCAGCAGGGTGCGCTGGTCCCAGCACACAGACACGTGACAGATGGGCGCGTGCACCTCACAGCGGGCTATGGGGCAGCCGTCGTGGACGCGAAGCACGTGAAGCACGGAGCCTTTGTAGTACACCACCACCGAGCCGTGCAGGGCGAAGGTCTGGGGCGGGCTGCCCGGGTGCAGCAGGTGGCTCGCCGTGGCCGTGTTCTCCCAGCAGGTTGTACAGGCAGGAGGCCTCGTCCAAGCACAGGTTGAAGTCTGGGGAGAACACGAGCTGGGGAGGGAAGGGGGGTATCGGGAGCGGGCTGCAGAAAGTTCATGGTGTGATACAGCCTTGGCGCAGGTCCAGGATGAAGAAGCCGGCGTGGAGCTGGGGCTTGTCTTCCCGCGGAGTGGGAGTCGGCGTCCTGGACAGCCCCCTCCCCGTTCTTGTTGAGCAGGATCTCCGCCTCCTCCGCGGACTGGTGGGCAGGACACCACCACAGCCACGCAGCTCTCCTCCCGGGGACAGGGCTGCACGCTGACGATGTCCTCCATGATGTCTTCCAGGCCCACGCTCTTGGCGTCGTAGCACGTGCGCTTCATGCTCAAGGTCATGTCGAAGACCACCAGGCAGGGCGACAGGAATTGTCCGGCGCGGTCGTTGTAGTCCAGGGCGGACGAAGCGACGATGAAACGGTCGTCGTAGGTGACCACGGGTTTGCTGCGCACAAACTTGACGATGCCGGGGGTTTTCGTGCACGCTGTGCGTGTCTCCGATGAAGTGGATGATGCTGACGTCGTAGGGGGCGTGGACGGAGCCCTGGGCCTGGCTGAAGTAGATGATGGAGTTGGCCGAGTGCAGGGAGAGGCAGTAGCCGCTGCTGTCGCCCCACTCCTTGACCACACTCGCCGCTCCGTCAGGTCCCACAGCTTGCAGGCGGTGCCGCTGAGGCGTGGGTTGGTGGACAGCAGCGCCATGTGGCCCGAGGGCGTGATGGCCATGTCCTGCACCTGGGTCAGCAGGACAGAGATGGGTCAGAGCGGGTCAGTTCATGTCCGTACCACGTCACGTCTCATATCATCCAGCCACACCGATACCGCAGATCTTGTGAAATACATATTGGGAGGGGTAGAGAGAGAGACAGAGAGAGAGAGGGGGGAGGATGGGGGGAGACAGAGAGAGACAGACAGACAGACAGACAGAGAGAAAGGGGAGAGAGAGAGAGAGAGGAGAGAGAGGGAGAGAGAGAGAAAGAGAGGGAGAGAGAGAGAGAGAGGGAGAGAGAGACAGCGAGAGAGACAGAGAGAAAGGAGAGAGAGAGGAGGAGGAGAGAGAGAGAATGGGAGAGAGAGAGCGTGTGTGTGTGTGTGTATGTGTGTGTGTGTGAGAGAGAGAGAGAGAGAGAGAGAGAGAGAGAGAGAGAGAGAGAGAGTGAGCGTGTGTGGGTGTGTGTGTGAGAAAGAGAGAAAGAGAGAGAGAGAGAGAGAGAGAGAGAGAGTGTGTGCCTGTATCTCTCTGTGTGTGTGTGTGTGTGTGTGTGTGTGTGTGTGTGTGTATGTATGTTCTCCGGTTTATGTGCGTGTGAGAAAGAGTAACTCCGTCTGGCAAAGTTGTCTGAAATGCGCAGGCCTTTGGCCCATGACAAATGCTTACTACGCTTGTTGTTCTTCTTTGTTATTTGTTTTAACAACGTTGGGTACGGCCAGCCGTTTCTCTGTGGGCCACGACCAAAGCCAGAACTATCAACCGTCTTCATCTCGATGTTTATGACTTTAATCTCTTGAAAACTGGCCTTTTAAAGAGCCGACCAGAAACCCTTCGTCATCACCATCGTCATTGCCAGCGTCATCATCATTCTCACCACTTAAGATACGCCGTGAGGCCCCCTCCCTTACCTGGCTGTCATGAGTCAGCAGATCCAGCATGGCGCCCGTGCGCATGTCGAAGACCCCGACCTCATCGCTGTGACGGCACTGCACGAAGGCCATGCTGTTGTCCTGGGTCACCAGCACGTGCTGCACGGCGCCCGTCAGCTTGTCCAGGGTGGACACGCTGCTGCACACCGACTCCACCGCCCACACCTGCACCTGCCGGCTGCCGGGGCTGCGAGTCAGCACCTGGCCAGCGTGACGGCACACCAGCAGGGAGGTAATGACGCCCATGGGAGCCTGCACAGGCAGGGGAGGGAATGCAAACATATGACAGCCAGGGGAGGGAATGCAAACATATGACATGCAAGGGGAGGGGGGAATGCAAACATATGATGACAGGGAGGGAATGCAAACATATGACAGGCAGGGAGGGAATGCAAACATATGACAGGCAGGGGAGGGAATGCAAACATATGACTGCCAGGGGAGGGAATGCAAACATATGACAGGCAGGGGAGGGAATGCAAACATATGACAGGCAGGGGAGGGAATGCAAACAGCAGGCAGGGGAATGGGGAATGGCAAACATATGACAGACAGGGGGGGAATGCAAACATATGACAGACAGGGGAGGGAATGCAAACATATGACAGACAGGGGAGGGAATGCAAAACATAGTGACAGACAGGGGAGGGGAGGGAATGCAAACATATGACAGGCAGGGGAGGGAATGCAAAACATATGACAGGGAGGGAATGGGGAGGGAATGCAAACATATGACAGACAGGGGAGGGAATGCAAACATATGACAGGCAGGGGAGGGAATGCAAACATATGAGGAATGCAAACATATGACAGGCAGGGGAGGGAATGCAAACATATGACAGGCAGGGGAGGGAATGCAAACATATGACAAACAGGGGAGGGAATGCAAACATATGACAGGCAGGGGAGGGAATGGCAAACATATGACAGACAGGGGAGGGAATGCAAACATATGACAGACAGGGGAGGGAATGCAAACATATGACAGGCAGGGGAGGGAATGCAAACATATGACAGGCAGGGGAGGGAATGCAAACATATGACAGGCAGGGGAGGGAATGCAAACATATGACAGGCAGGGGAGGGAATGCACACATATGACAGACAGGGGAGGGGAATGACAACAGGGAATGCAAACATATGACAGGCAGGGGAGGGAATGCAAACATATGACAGGCAGGGGAGGGAATGCAAACATATGAGGCAGGCAGGGGAGGGAATGCAAACATATGACACAGGCAGGGGAGGGAATGCAAACATATGAGGGGAGGCATGGGGAGGGGGGAATGCAAACATATGACAGGCAGGGGAGGGAATGCAAACATATGACAGGCAGGGGAGGGAATGCAAACATATGACAGACAGGGGAGGGAATGCAAACATATGACAGGCAAGGGAATGCAAACATATGACAGGCAGGGGAGGGAATGCAAACATATGACAGGCAGACAGGGGAGGGAATGCAAACAAACATATGACATGGACAGGGGCAGGGGAGGAATGCAAACATATGACAGGACAGGGGAGGGAATGCAAACATATGACAGGCAGGGGAGGGAATGCAAACATATGATGACAGGGGCAAACAGGGGAGGGAATGCAAAACAGGGGAGGGAATGCAAACATATGAGGGGAATGCAAACATGACAGACAGGGGAGGGAATGCAAACAGCAGGGGAGGGAATGACATGACAGGACAGGGGAGGGAATGCAAACATATGACAGGCAGGGGGGAGGGGAGGGAATGCAAACATATGACAGGCAGGGGAGGGGGGACAGGCAGGGGGGAATGCAAACATATGACAGACAGGGGAGGGAATGCAAACATATGACAGGGCAGGGGGGGGAATGCAAACAATGCAAACATATGACAGGCAGGGGGGGGCAGGGAATGCAAACATATGACAGACAGGGGAGGGAATGCAAACATATGACAGGCAGGGGAGGGAATGCAAACATATGACAGGCACAGGGACATATGACAGGCAGGGGGGAATGCAAACATATGACAGGCAGGGGAGGAATGCAAACATATGACAGGCAGGGGAGGGAATGCAAACATATGACAGGCAGGGGGAGGGAATGCAAAATGCAATGCAAACATGACAGGCAGGGGAGGGAATGCAAACATATGACAGGCAGGGGAGGGAACAGGGGAGGAGGGAATGCAAACATATGACAGACAGGGGGAGGGAATGCAAACATATGACAGACAGGGGAGGGAATGCAAACATATGACAGACAGGGGAGGGAATGCAAACATATGACAGACAGGGGAGGGAATGCAACAAACATATGACAGACAGGGGAGGGAATGCAAACATATGACAGGACAGGGGAGGGAATGCAAACATATGACAGACAGGGGAGGGAATGCAAACATATGACAGGCAGGGGAGGGAATGCAAACATATGACAGGCAGGGGGAGGGAATGCAAACATATGACAGGACAGGGGAGGGAATGCAAACATATGACAGACAGGGGAGGGAATGCAAACATATGACAAACATATGACAGACAGGGGAGGGGCAAAATGACAGACAGGGGAGGGAATGCAAACATATGACAGACAGGGGAGGGGGCAAACATATGACAGACAGGGAGGGAAGGGAATGCAAACAGGGGAGGGAATGCAAGAGGCAGGGGAGGGAATGCAAACATATGACAGACAGGGGAGGGAATGCAAACATATGACAGGCAGGGGAGGGAATGACATATGACACAGGGGAGGGAATGCAAACATATGCAAGGGGAGGGAATGCAAACATATGACAGACAGGGGAGGGAATGCAAACATATGACAGACAGGCAAACATAGGGACAGGGGAGGGAATGCAAACATATGACAGACAGGGGAGGGAATGCAAACATATGACAGACAGGGGAGGGAATGCAAACATATGACAGACAGGGGAGGGAATGCAAACATATGACAGACAGGGGAGGGAATGCAAACATATGAAACATATGCAAACAGACACAGGGGAGGGAATGCAAACATATGACAGGACAGGGAGGGAATGCAAACATATGACAGCAAACAGGGGAGGGAATGCAACATATGACAGACAGGGGAGGGAATGCAAACATATGACAGGCAGGGGAGGGAATGCAAACATAGACAGGGGAGGGAATGCAAACATATGACTGCCAGGGGAGGGAATGCAACATATGACAGACAGGGGAGGGAATGCAAACATATGACTGCCAGGGGAGGGAATGCAAACATATGAGGGAATGCAAACATATGGACAGGGAGGGAATGCAAACATATGACAGACAGGGAATGGACAGGGGGGAATGCAAACAAACAGGGGATATGACAGACAGGGGAGGGAATGCAAACATATGACAGACAGGGGAGGGCAAACATGCAAACATATGACATGACAGGCAGGGGAGGGAATGCAAACATATGACAGGCAGGGGAGGGAATGCAAACATATGACAGACAGGGGAGGGATGCAAACACAGACAGGGGAGGGAATGCAAACATGACAGGGGAGGGATGGGAATGCAAACATATGACAGACAGGGGAGGGAATGCAAACATATGACAGACAGGGGAGGGAATGCAAACATATGACAGACAGGGAGGGAATGCAAACATATGACATGCAGGGGAGGGAATGCAAACATATGACTGCCAGGGGAGGGAATGCAAACATATGACAGGCAGGGGAGGGAATGCAAATGCATATGACCGAAAACAAGGTGACGGATCAGTCACAATAATGGTATGTAAGTTACAGATAAACGAATGCAAAAACGAGAAGACGAAAACAAAAACGAGGGCTATCTTGATAATCAACTGACTTTTCTGACTTCTTTGTACTTTCCTATTTCAATCATTGATGAGTCACGTTTGTTCTTTCCTAAACAATCCAAATAAATCAAATCAGTGTTGTTTATGCTTTCTGATCAAGGTTACTAATAAGCTTAGTGTCGTTATTGTACTGTCCCCGACCTGTCCTGTGCTGCTTACCTGCGTAACGGTCATCTACGCCTGACTGCTGCTTTGTGTCTGATGGTGGTTTACCTGAATGGTGGAGATCAGCTGGCTATTGCAGATCTGCCAGATGTAGATGTTGCGAAAGATGGTGGCGATGACACACTGACTGTCGCGCGTGAACTGGGCGTTGGTGTGAACACCAGCTCCTTGTAGTGGCTCTTAGGCAAGCGGAACTCTTTCGGTACCTGCACACCGCATCATCATGCTGACGTTGCCTCAACCTCTTGCCCTTAATCCTTTTCTAACGCACCCTTCTTACAGCCCTCGCGGCGCCCTTCACCCCCCCCTGCTTCTCAGTTAACCTTCACAAATATCCATCGAGCCTTGCATCTAAGGATGTACATAGAAGTAAAACACATGTTTTATTCATGAACACACAGAGACGCCGACATAGCACAAAAGGGTTGAGCCAAATGGTGACCAAGACATTGCACACCGCTTCAAGAGACAGGGCGAGGCCCACTAACCTGTTTCAGGTCGGGCAAAGCGAGCCACCACCTGCTCGTTGACTCTCTGGTACACGATCAGGTGATGATCACAGCGGATGAGGACCAGCTGGTCGTTGGAGGCCACACAGAGCGACCTGATGAGGTCGCCCTCCAGAGACTCGGCCAGGGGCACCTTGTAGTTCATCGAAGCCTTCCCGTTCTCCAGGTGGATCACCAGCATCTTGTCGTCCTTGGACGTGGCCAGGTAGGCCCGAAGGCCGTCCAGGCTGAAAGCCAGAGCTTCTGGCCTGCAGGTCATGGACACTGTGTCGACGTGCTGCAGGGTGTACAGGTGGTACACCAACAGGTACTCGTTGGAGTTGCACAGCACGTGCTGCCCGTCGGGGTGATCTGGCACACCGAGGCCTTGCCGTCCAGCCCAATGATCTGCAGCATGTCTCCTCCTGAGGAATCTGCAAGAAGTCAACATTAGCGGAAAGGTGCAGTTTCGGTTTCAGCTTCATCGAGGAGTTCCTGCGCTCGGACTAATCCATATACGCTAAACCAGATGAGGTAAACCTTCAGACCAATACGCGCCGCTGTTACAGCTGGATAAATAAATAGGCGAATAAATTGTAAAAAAAAGGAAAGAAAAAACTTGGGAAGTCGGTTTCACGAGAGAAACTGAGAAGATACCTATCTGTAGGTTTAATCCAATGTACTGGTCAGACCTTGAAAACCGCACAGGTCAGCGTCAGTCTTGGTGATTATGGTACACCTCATGCTTCAGCCAGAAATAAACCGGAGCTATGGAGGGTGGGGTGGGAGTGTTGTCCTCATCAACGACAGCCAGTGCAACAGTAATTGTGCATAACGGACATCGCATACCCTACGCTGAAATGGTGCCAGTCTTCTCTCATCCTTTTCACATTCCATAAAAAGAAATTTCTGTTCACGATTGTCACCACGTGTTAATCCCATTAAGTTTTTCAGCGGCCATTTCCCATCACGTCAAGAAACTGAATGATGATTCTACTGATGCGCCGCTTCCTATTATACATCGCTGAGGGAAACATTGAAGTCTTTTCCTGCAGTATGTGCGTGTTACAACAATACAGCCACGCCCATAAATCCTTTCTCTTGCCCTCACTCAGTACGGCAGGGCACGACTAGCTTTGGCTGGTTTCTACGCGGACACCAGTTTTTCAACGTACACAGGCATATGATTGCTTTTCTACACGGGTTGCTGCGAGTGTGAAGACAAGCAAAGTTTTGTGATACTTGCTAATGTTATTTCAGTACTTACACCACGTAAACCGATGTACATCGTCTTTGGCCCAGTCATAATAATTATTGGTCTACAAAATTTCTCTGGCAAATTCTTGATAAAAAGACACACATCTTTTCCGCAAAACAGCAAACACATACACACACACACACGCGCACGCGCGCGCACACACACACACACACACACACACACACACACACACACACACACACACACACACGCACACACACACACACACACACACACATACACACACACACACGCGCGCGCGCGCGCGCGCGCGCTCACGCACACACGTACGCACACACACTCACACAAAGGTCAAAAGGGAGATGTCGGAGGGACGGATGTTGGCATTGATTGGCATGGTATGAAGAGTATGAAAGCAGTAACAACGGGTTATTGATGCCGACAAGACCCACACTAAAACCACACAGTCTGCGCCTGACATTCCCAACTTACTGTGCTGTCCGCTCGGAAAGAAATCATTTTTCTCATCACAAGCAGCAGAGCTCTGACGGTAATGATTGTTAAAGCACTTAGGTAAAGCAGCCCACACTACATCAGCCAACCTCACTGATAAGGACAACATTCTGTCAGTGCTCAACACCAAACTACTTCACAGTGAGGAACAACATTCTGTCAGTGCTCAACACCAAACTACTTCACAGTGAGGAACAACATTCTGTCAGTGCTCAACACCAAACTACTTCACAGTCAGGAACAACATTCTGTCAGTGCACAACACCAAGCTACTTCACAGTCAGGAACAACATTCTGTCAGTGCACAACACCAAGCTACTTCACAGTCAGGAACAACTTTCTGTCAGTGCACAACACCAAGCTACTTCACAGTCAGGAACAACATTCTGTCAGTGAACAACACCAAGCTACTTCACAGTCAGGAACAACATTCTGTCAGTGCACAACACCAAGCTACTTCACAGTCAGGAACAACATTCTGTCAGTGAACAACACCAAGCTACTTCACAGTCAGGAACAACATTCTGTCAGTGCACAACACCAAGCTACTTCACAGTCAGGAACAACATTCTGTCAGTGAACAACACCAAGCTACTTCACAGTGAAGATCAACATTCTGTCAGTGCTCAATTCTGCCAGTGTTGGGAACAACATTCTGCCAGTGTTGGGAACAACATTCTGCCAGTGTTGGGAACAACATTCTGTCAGTGTTGGGAACAACATTCTGTCAGTGTTGGGAACAACATTCTGTCAGAGGCACAGTAACATCAGAAGCAGAGGAGAGTGTTAAGAGGGAAGGGAACAGCCGTTCCCCCTCCCTCTTGGTCTTTGACTGACGGTGGGAGGGAGGGGGAGCAGGATGTGGGGGGGGGGGGGGGGGGGGGGGGGCGGGGCGATAGTTCCTTAAATCTTGATCAGGGCAAAGGGCGATGGAGAAGGGAGGGAGGCTTGTCTTACCATTCCACACGCCCCTAAATTACCAAGGTTGTAACCGATTACCAAGGTTATAACAAATTACCAAGGTTATAACAAATTACCAAGATTATAACAAATTACCAAGGTTATAACGAATTAAAAGCTAACTTATGTTGTTATATGGTTTGGGATTTTTACGGGAAGACGTTGTGGTGGTGGTGGAGGTGTATCTCCTTCTACAAAAATGCATTTCCTACGATGCTCTTGTCATTTCACTCGCATTCCACCTTTCCCCTCTCTTGCTCTGGTCCTTTACTGTCAGATCCCAATCATCCCGTCCTCCGGTTTCCTCACCATCAGCCCTGGCCAGTCCTGCACACCTGTTTCTCCCTAACACACCCCAATCATCCCGTCCTCCGGTGTCCTCACCATCAGCCCTGGCCAGTCCTGCACACCTGTCCCTCCCCAATTTTCCCCACATCACTCCGCCCCTGGACTCACCTCGCAGATGAAGAGGATGCTGGTCTCCGAGGTCTCCACTACAGCGCACAGCCGGTCGTCGGTGAGCGACAGGGGTCCGGCGTGGTACTTGTCCGTCCGTAGCCTCATGTGGTTCAGCAGGATGATCTGCCCTAGGAACTCTCCGCTGCCGGAGTCATGAATCTTGAAGCTCTTCTCGGTCACGTGGTCCACGATGATGAAGTGGTGACCGTTGGGCGTGACGTATAGTTCGCCGTTGGAAGCGAAGATGGTGTCCTTGAGTTCTCCAGTCAGCATGTCGAAGACGTAAACGTGCGAGTTGTCGGTCTTCTTGCACAGTAGGTAGCGGTCCTTGTGCACCAGGCCCAGGTAGTCCGCGGCCACTGGGCAGTCCAGGTTGAACTGGAGAGACGACCCTGGTACCTACACAACACAAGGAAAGAAAACTCACTGAGTAGTCCGCGGCCACTGGGCAGTGCTGGCTGAACTGGAGGGACGACCCTGGTACCTACACAACACAGGGAAAGACAACTTACTGCTGAGCGACTCAACGAGTCCTCCATTCGTTTCTTTACTCCTGTTGTATTCAATGTGTATTCCTCCTCCCGGAAGGAGATGGTTGAGGTTGCTCTTGCAATCGTCAATATCACGTTAAACATATTAATAACTTAGAGATTTACGTTATATGCTTCGAAAAAATAAAATTTTAACACTTCAAGAGATTTACTCGTGCTTTTTTGATGTCGTGGTGATGAAACTTGTTACATAAAGAAAGGGAGGAAGATATCTTTTTAATTAAAAATCACGACAAGAGACACAGACAACATAAGAGAAAAGCGGACAGACGCTACCTGAGAGACACTTACCACACCCACAGACAGATACTGGCCCACAACTATGTCAGTTTCCGTTACAAGCATGTACTGGAAGCTTACAACGCTTTATCAGCACGTCAGATTATTGCATAAGCTCAGGGAGTTGCTAAGTTTCATACCTGAGACATTCACCCTAAACCTTTCAGTAATTTATCTATTCCCTTATTTATTCATGTAGCCGTGATCCCTTCGCACCGTGGTTCTATGGCTTAGCAGATCTGGTGCAGCGTATATGGACTGGCCCCCATACAGTGACGCCTTAATGAAGTGGAAACAACTGCAAGAGAAAGGGACGTATATGATGCAATGTACAAGCCACTGTGTAACCACTCTAACACACACAGTTTATCTATCTGCTGTACAGTGTACGCCGTTCTATACTCTATTAGGCTCGCTGTTTATCACTACTCTGCTACAAGCGACTGTGTAACCACTCTAACACACACAGTTTATCTATCTGCTGTACAGTGTACTCTGTTCTATACTCTATTAGGCTCGCTGTTTATCACTACTCTGCACACTATCGCTCCACTAGGAGATGCTGTAGATTGCAAGTTATGCAGACACGTCCACTAGAGCAGGTATGCTGGACACGTGACTACTACTATTTTTCTCCTTAGTGCCAATGGTTTGTTCAGAACTGCTGTATTGAATGCACAATCAACGTCATATTATGTCACACAGACTCAGTTTTGAGTGATTGTACATTTCCAAGCTCTTGCTCTTATGCCTCGCAGACGCCTCTTCCCCCATCCCCATCTCTCCACCTGCATTTACAAAGTTAGATTTCTAACGTTTAACAAAACAAAAAGCAATATACCTATATATAAATGTGGAGAGAGAGACAGACAGACAGACAGACAGAGAGAGAGAGAGAGAGAGAGAGAGAGAGAGAGAGAGAGAGAAGTACCTTTAGGATAGCCAGACTGATATGACTCTCGTGAAACATACATCAAAGACTTACGCCAAATACGTCGGAAAGTGGAGCAACTGTGCATGTAGATGGGGTTTCAATCCCATCTACATGCATAGTACTTGGTTGTTCCGGAGAGACCAAGTCCACCCTGGTACCCCATCATGGGGCGGCTGTTGATACAAAACAGACTGAAACCCCATCTACATTGTGCGGACTACCTGGGCCTGGTGCACAAGGACCGCTACCTACTGTGCAAGAAGGGGTTGATGGTGAGACCTCCGCCATGAGTCATAGATAATGTTTGCACTTTGCTTCGGAATTCCAGACTTCCTAAGTCACTTCGCGAGACTTTGCAAATGAAGTCTTAGAGTCTTTCGCATTCGATGCTGGAGTTCTGGGTTTTGTGGCATCAAAAATATCACCAATCCTCAAATTATATAGTTGTTGTGAAAAAGACCCAGTCAAGTGTTATCAATTCTCGTGAAACAGTTGGGAAGCTGACAAAATGTTCACAGTCTTTGAAGTCCAGAAATCCAGAGAGAGCTGGCCTGGCTATAGAAACAGAACTGTATCCTTGACCCATTTTGAAAAGAAACCCTAAAAAGTTAAGGCATTCATTCACAGATGGTGAATTGGGATTGAAACCCCATCTACATGCATAGTTTCTCCACTTTCCGACGTATCTGGCGCAAGTCTTTGATGTTTCTTTCCGCCATGAGTCATAGATAATGTTTGCACTTTGCTTCGGAATTCCAGACTTCCTAAGTCACTTCGCGAGACTTTGCTAATGAAGTCTTAGAGTCTTTCGCATTCGATGCTGGAGTTCTGGGTTTTGTGGCATCAGAAGTAAGTTTTCCCGTGCTGACACCAGCACCGGATTTTGTATCAACAGTCGCCCCATGATGGGGTACCAGGGTGGACTTGGTCTGTCCGGAACAACCATCGTATCAACAGTCGACCTATGATTGGGTACCAGGGTTAAGACTTGGCCAGTCCGGAACAACCACAACTTTTGCCTTGTCCCTGATTATTTTCTGCAGCATCTTTGGTATCACACTAAAAAGTGAGAAAGCATCCAGGAGTATATTTTCCTATGAAACATAATTGCGAAACTGTTTATTGATCCTGGATGAACAGAGATCTATTTCAGCTTTGAAGCCTAGAAATTCTAATGCTCCTTTTAATTCAGGATTTAGTTGCCATTCTGCATAAAATTCATCTGTCTTGATTCTTTGTCTGCTACAAAATTATCCTTACCTGGCACATATGGCGCAGTAATCCAAATACTACTACGTCTCTGGCAAAAAAAGTCATATATCTTTCTTTGACCATTAAATTACAAGCTAGAGAATGACTTGTGCCCATTTTGTTTCCACATGAGATTGCAGTTGAGTCATCTGACATGAGCCTGATGTGTGTTCCTTCTTTTCCAGATGCAAATGATTGCAAACAAGAAGACCTGCTTTTAATTCTGAAGCATCAATACTCAGTTTGGACTCTTCTGCTGTCCAGTGTCCTCCTGTTCTACCAGGATCACAAGAACACCCCCAGCCTGTAAGCAGTGCACCAGAAAAAATGACAAGGTCTGGTTCATCTGGTGCAGAAATATCATTAATACAGTTCATAATATGTTTTTCCACCACCAACATATCTTCCCTAGCCTTCTCTGAAAACACTACCAGGGCCTCAAATTGTCCACAGTTTTCTTTCAATGCTTTTATTTTACCATCTTCCATGTGTTTATAATACAAAGCGCCAAGCTTAACCCCTGGCAGACTAGCCACAAAAAATCCAATACATTTTGCTAGTTCTCTCACACCCGACATCCTAGTTCTAACAATTTGCATACTATTTGCAATATTTTTTCTTTTGTCTCTGGTGTCAACGTCACTGTCATGGTCAATGAATCGATTACAAAACCTAAACATGTGATTTTATGAGTTGGTTCAAAAACTAATTTTTCAAAGTGAATCACAAAACCTAATCTCCGAAAGAGATCCAACGTGTGTAAGACGTTCTGAATACACTAGTCTTGTGAGTTTCCAATCAACAGTGAGTCATCAATGAAACTTGTTGACAGAAAACCTAGTCTATGTAGGTAAGCCATACTGGTTTCAGTAACTTTGTAAACAAACCGGGGCAACAAGCTAGTGCGTTTGGGAATGCTGTGAATCTCTAAAATTTTCCTTTCCACACGAACTTTAAACATTCTTGGGAATCCTCATCCACAGGAACACTGGAACATGCGTCCTTTAAATCAAGGGAGACAAACCCACAGTTCTTTGTCACTAGGCCTAAAGCGTTTATCAAGATTTCCATCTTAAAGTGATGATATTCTACACTCTTGTTGAGATTTTTCATATTTAGTATGTTCTTGAGCTTGTTATTTTTCTTTCGTCTGACAAAAATGTGCGAAATATATGTTCCTCTTTTGAGTGACTAGATTCTACAATTTCCCCTTTATCAATCAAGTCTTTTATTTGTTCATCAATAGCATTACTTTGCTCTGTGGGAAAACTGCATTTCTCTTGCTGGTTCATCTTGGACTGGGACCTCAGTAAACTCCATGTGTGCACCCTGCACAAGCTTTCTGGTTTCTTTGTCTTTTGTTATTTTCTGCCACTGGTCTACGTGCTCTCTGATTTGTCCTGCTTCAAAGTTGTAAGCAGCGTATATTAATTCCCTCTCTATGACCGCCAGCTGACTCACATAGTCACGCAGCAGGCACCGTGCGCGGTGCTGTGGTTACTTGCGGTAGCCCCGTCCTGACCCTTGCTGGCTGAAGGGACGTGGTTCCCTTGAACGCGGGGAATCTCTTGCTCTGGCCTGAAAGTGGTTGGTTGATGTGTTTCGGCGGTATGGGTAATACCTATTCCCTTGATCCTGGTTGACTCTATTTTGGGAGTTCCTCGGGGCTTCTTTGGCCGTTTTGATGTTTTTCCCCCTGAGTTTTCACCGAACAGTTTATCAGAAGCTGGTGTTTACCCAGTGCAGATGGACTGAATATATTTGGGCAGAGAGGGGTGGGGTTGAAACCTCCTACGTATTGTGAGTTCCTGCGGCACGGAACCCAGTAATGCACTAATGTCTCCATTAGCATGCAGTGTGTCGTTCATTGCTGAATGACTTCACCTTTCACATCACCAAGCCCCTTCCCTGCCACGCCTGTGTGAACTTGTGCACCCTGTCAGACAGTGAAATGATGGTGACCCCTGCTTTGGACAGGATCACTTGCACATTGTACAGTCTGCTGTCCATCTTCCTGGCATCAGTGGTTGTACATTTGTCTCTGATTTCATCATTTAGCTGAGAGGCTCTAACCACCTGACACTTCACTGGGATTTGATATTTTCCACACTTTTCCAACAAACTCTAACCTGACAGTGATTTTCTCTTCTACTTCTTACTCACTAAGTCATCAAGTACTCCTGCGCATTCCCTCTGGTAAACTGGCAGGGCGACTGTGAAGTCCATTTCACTCTCACAGTTTTGCTCTTCAGCATTATGTGAAATGTTTGTGGCACCCTTTTATCACACTGTGTCCCTGACCCCAGCTTCAGCTGTGTGTGCTAGCATCTTCTCAACATGTGCTGGGGCTGGAAGCGCAGCTGTCATTGTTTACAAAGTGTTCGCCCACCCCAGTTTGCCTTTCTCTTTCTCCAATTTAAGTAGCCCGGAACTTATGTCTTTCATAATGAAAAAGCCAGCTGACATGGAGGGTTCTGTTCTGTTGCTACCATCATTTTCTTTACCGCCCTAATCGTCTGCCATTTTCGACACTAAAAGTGCGCCAAAAAAAACCCTTCTTTTAACAAAACAAATGAAAAAAGGTCAGGTCCTACCTCATATTTCCACTTGGAAAAAACACATACTACAATGACACACAAACCATTGTTGTTCTCAACACACACTGAGAACGATAAATATGATTCGTTTTTGTAAAATGTCCAGACCAGCACACAAAGCACCTGTGAGTCCTGCAGAGCGCAACCCAAAAGTGAGTCTTGCGCATCCGTCACCTATCTTCATTTGGCACGACTGTCCTGCGCAGTTCGAGGTTAGATTTTGCCGACCAGTTAATTGACGTTGCAGCACAATCTGTGGCATTTCGCTATGGGCATTTTATTGGGTACGTGTGTTAAACAGCTTCATTGTTGTAAAATGTTACATGTGTTAACAGCTTCATTGTTGTAAAATGTTTGCGCCTCTTTGGAGGGGTCCTCCATCTGGAAACGCATTCGTGTGGCAGACGTACTTAAACACATCTGACCACAAGCCAACCAGACGTACTTAAACACATCTGACTACAAGCCAACCAGACGTACTTAAACACATCTGACTACAAGCCAACCAGACGTACTTAAACACATCTGACTACAAGCCAAGCGGATACGTGTGAAGAGAGCACACAGGCTGACAAAGAGCTGCACCAAATACACACTGAACACATCTACTGACAATCAAAACGGGAATCACACGACACGAAGGCCACACCTGTTGATACGGGAAGTTTGGCAGCAAAGCGCAATGCTTCAAGCCGTCCAGGTCACAGCTCCGGATCAGGACCCGAATGGAAGGGTGGGTAGCATAGTAAGGTAACAGGCGACCCGTGATCTCGGCAGGCATATTGTTGATGTCCTTCTCGATGGTGACGGCGGCCGCCCTCAGGGCCTCCTGCACCAGCGAGGCCTGGGGGCCTGGGTTGAGGGCGAAGTCTGCCAGGCAGTGCTGAAGAGACAGCGCCTTCGTTTTGTTGAACAGCCACTCGTAGTTGAAAAGGACGCGGGTGTTGAGCTCCACCTGTCGCCCGGACAACACCAGATGGCGGGGCACTTGGTCGTACATCCGTTTGTTGAACTTGGTCTGTCACAAACAATCGTTTTCTGTCTATCACAAACAATAGTTTTCTGTCTCAAAAAGAACACAATGCCTGCAGCATTTAGGGCACACGCCATCAACAATTGAACGCCTTGTCCGTCGAGACGACGAAGACCATCTAGTCATCCTGGGATCGGGGGTGAGTGCGTAGATGGCTGACCTACCACAGTACGGACAGGGGATGGTGGCAGCAGCTTACACCGATGACAAAGGTACGGAAACAGAGATACTGACGAAAATGCAACCATTTATCTTAAATGGGGACGAAAACATAGGAATAATCAGCAACATCGTTACAGAATTCCTTTCTAAAAAGACTGATACACAACAACAGTGTTTTCTGCTTATTAGTAACTGAGAGATAAAACTGAATATTTCAAGTGTACTCTATTAAAAGTTGAAATAGGTCTATACTATATACTGTGAAATAACCAGATAGGTAAGTATTCCCATCACATTTGATTTCAGTATGTAAACTGAAATCAAGCATAAAGGAAACTCGTTACCTACCTGCTTCTCTATCATGATTTCTTTACTTTCGTTGAACGGTTTTATGCAGTCAAACTATAACTGAACATTGGAATGTGGTTGTAGGTGTCAAGGCGTTCGTAAATCTGTCGAAAATAGGTTAAGAAAACATACACAGATAAAAAGATACTGCCGAGATCTGTTCTGTTCTGAAAATACAAAACAAGAAAGAAAGAAAGAGAAAGAAAGAAAGAAAGAAAAAGAAGGAAGGAAGGAAGAAGGAAGGAAGAAGGAAGGAAGGAAAGAAAGAAAGAAGAAAGAAAAAGAAAGAAAGAAAGAAGAAAGAAAGAAAAGAAAGAAAGACGAAAAGACGAAAGAAAGAAAGAAAGGAAGGAAGGAAGAAGAAAAAAGAAAGAAGAAAGGAAAGGAAGGAAGAAGGAAAGAAAGAAAGCAGGAAAGAAAGAAAGGAAGGAAGGAAGAAGGAAAGAAAGGAAGGAAGGAAGGAAGAAAGGAAGAAGAAAGCTCTTGACTTTAATTGTCTCTCTGCCCACTTTCTTCACATCCATTCACTGGCGCTCAGAGCACATCGTCATGTCTGCCCTCCTGTCGACAGTGCCACAGTTCTATGTAGTTTTCTGCCCGCTGCTATCGTCCACACACAACCATCCGACATCATGGGACATGGTGTGGTGATACAGTAACACTGCGGTAAACAAAATGTAACCAGTCAGTGAAGGATGAATTCGTATTTGCGGTTTTCCATCACATTCGTGCAAGCACCACTACCCACTCAGCCCAAAGGCGTCACAACGCATCTGACCCATCGCCTGCTTCACGTCACCACTACCCACTCAGCCCAAAGGCGTCACAACGCATCTGATCCATGGCCTGCTTCACGTCGAGAGGGGAACGACATTTAAGTTACTGCAATTAAACTGATTAAACTGAAAGTCTCGGTTTCAGTTTAATCACTGGGTGCCGACTACTCTATATATGCTATAACACATCTGCCATCATTGTGGTTCACTGGGTGCCGACTACTCTATATATGCTATACCACATCTGCCATCATTGTGTTCACTGGGTGCCGACTACTCTATATATGCTATACCACATCTGCCATCATTGTGGTTCACTGGTGCCGACTACTCTATATATGCTATACCACATCTGCTAAGTTTCGAGACCACACTACGCAGGAGTTACAACTGATGACTAAATGAAAGGATTCAAGACGAAGGTGTTATGGATATGACTTAGCAGACGTCTATCCCGTACATCAACCAAACGCAGCTGATCAGACCTTGAACACCTATCTAACATCGTCTGTGCCACTGTTATCATTGTGTATCCGTATGTGTGCACGTGTGTGTGTGTGTGTGTGTGTGTGTGTGTGTGTGTGTGTGTGTGTGTGTGTGTGTGTGTGTGTGTGTGTGTGTGTGTGTGTGTGTGTGTGAGCATGGGTGGGTGGGTGGACACGGGTCTATGTGTTTGTGGCAGTGTAGTTGTTGAAACGTGGCACGGCACAACACCGCGGTACTCACCGTGCAGTCATTTTTCCGTAGGCAGGAAAGGTGAGAGGCTGAGCGGGCACCAGCCTGTCCGCCTGGGCACCGCACGGTGGGAACTGAGTGACGCCCTCCGCCAGCTGCACGGGTTTGGCTTTGCCGGCCCACGTGCCCAGAAAGTAGTCCGCCAGCAAAGAGTGCACCTGGGTGGCTTCTTCCGGGTCCGCTAGGTAGCGCCCTCTGGCGGCCTGAAGGAAGCTGTCGTGTTCCCACATGGTGACGGTGACCCCGTCCGCCTCACGTGTGATCAGAAAGCTCTCCACGTCGTCACGGATCTGATCACCA
>JADBJO010003497.1:132500-137500 GCA_016801955.1 Conus betulinus
GGGACGCAACAACGAGCGTATGTTGAGTGACTTGTTCCGACAATGATCATATCCATGATCCTATCTGTGGTCGAGTGATCTTTCCGTGTGGAGTGTTTGCTCTGTGTTGTAGAGTTTGCAGCTCACAGCGGATTCTCCGCTTTTGAAAGTTCGATCATTTCTCACTAGGTGCACATTGCGATAGCTCAGCGCCACATAGGTTTTCCACATTTTCAATCTGTATTTGTGTCTTCTTTGTTCTATCAAAGCGTATTTTCCTACACAAAATTCACCATGGACAATTTGTCTTCTGTCGTGGATTCTTGTGTGTGCTCCAGGTGCATGCAGCAACCAGGATTGTTTTTGTTTTTATCTCATCGGAAAGACTAGCACCCAGACCGTCACTGAAGGTTTTGAAGAAGGTTGGTGGAAGAGATGAGGAGGGTGGGGAGACTTAAACCTACGGACTATGCGAATCTCGCTTCCGAATTTAACGCGTTACCCACTGAACCACGTTTTGTCGTTTACAGACCGAATTACTGCCTTCCCAGTGATCGTGTAATAGGGGGGCTGAACATGATTAATACAGCAGCTGTCGGCTTTTGATCTAGAGCTGGTCCACGAGGCATACATAACACCGTTATGCAATGCAATGTTAGGTGGAGATTGTCCGCAACCATGGTAAGCTCCCCCCCCCTCTCTCTCTCTCTCACTCTCTCTCTCTCTCACACATACGCGCGCGCTAAAACTTCGTACGGTATGCAAAGATATCGAACAGCTACGAGTGCTTGGCTTTCTATGATGATTAAGATTGATGATCATTGATTTGACTCTTTTGACAATGCTTTCAAGTAATTAAAATCATTAAAAAAAGAAAGAAAGAAAGAAAGAAATGCTGTTTGGTTTGAAATCATGATTGCTGTCTTTGTCACGTACTAACATTCGACAGTTCCCCCGAAAGGGAGGACAACCGAAAGGGAAGACAATCTACTGACCGTTAAAAAAAAAAGTTTTTCAAATTGTTCGTTGAGTTTCTTTTGCGTCGATAGATTATCTTTCCTACGGGAAAACACACGTTTGTTATTCGCCCTTGACTCTGTCAAGCGCCCACTGGCCTGCTCATCAGGTTCTTTCATCTCTAACGGTATGTTAGTTACCCTGTCCATTCTGCAAGCTGCCAGTCCCATCGTTTGCCTCCCCACCCCCCACCCCCCACCCCCCACCTGACGTCACTCATTAGAGCGGGACGACCTAGGTGCACTGACCTGACATGAAGAAGCTGGACCTGACGTCACTGTCCAGCGCGCCGTCAGGTAGGCCAGCTCGGCCCCTTTCTGCAGCAGGCTGACCAGCTCTCTCTGCAGCTCCTGCCACTGGGCCTCCGCCACTGGCCCCACCTGCCCCTCCGGCCCTGCAACACAGCCACAAAGCTCGTCACTGCCCCACCTGCCCCTCCGGCCCCTGCAACACAGCCATCGTCCTGTCCATCACAGAGGTCATCCTCATCGAGTTGCCATCTCGCCTCCGGCTTTAACTCCACTGAGGATGATTTTGTGTTCTCTTTGCTGTCTGATCTTCCGTGTCCATTGAGCGGCATTATTCCCGTGCAGCTCATTCCACGCCCCCGTCCACAGCCACACTCAGGAAGGGTTTGCCGTAGCCCCAGCAGCCGTATTCCACTGACAGCGACAATACGTCGCAAGGAGGTCACCCACCCGAGGAGACACTGCGAAGCTGCCGAGTCATGTGGTTGGTGTTCAGTAGAGTCTGTTTTGATCCCAGATAGGCAGGACACCACCTACTAAGCCCCTTACTGACCACAGTCATTACTTCGTCGCGGAAGCAGAGTGAGTGAGCGTCCCCTTCAGGAAGGTACCTCCACGAGTACGCGATAACAGTCCCTACCAACCTACCAACACCACCACCACTGTCCGATACCAGTCCCTATCAACCTATCAACACCACCACTGTGCGATACCAGTCCCTATCAACCTACCACACACCACCACCACTGTCCGATACCAGTCCCTACAAACCTACCAACACCACCACTGTCCTATACCAGTCCTATCAACCTACCAACACCACCACTGTCCGATACCAGTCCCTACAAACCTACCAACACCACCACACTGTCATATACCAGTCCTATCAACCTACCAACACCACCACTGTGCGATACCAGTCCCTACCAACCTACCAACACCACCACTGTGCGATACCAGTCCCTACCAACCTACCAACCTACCAACACCACCACTGTCCGATACCAGTCCCTATCAACCTACCACACCACCACCACTGTCCGATACCAGTCCCTGCCAACCTTCCAACACCATCGGCTGTGATCCCACCCACCACGGATCGGGTCGTGGAAGGAAACGGAAGGAGGATCATTGAGTTTGAGGCTGCTGCGATGACGCTACGAGGATTTTTTCTTTCTTTCTGCGCGTACGCCGGCTGATACTCCTGCGGACACTGCCTGTATAGACAGGCAGTGGAATTTTGTGCGTATGACAGTTTTTTTTATCCCGACATTAAGGCAGCCATACTCCATCTTCCGGGAAGGTGCATGCTATGTGTAACGTGTCATCTATACCAACGGCCAAACTGGCCTTCTCTTGCGAAAGCTGGTGATGGGATTTGACGTGTGTGCAAGATGTTGTACGTGCGTTCACACACGGAACCTCGGTTTATAGTCTCATTCGAAGGACTGTATGGGGAATGGGGTCAGAACCAAGGTAACTCCGAGGGAAAAATCCCACTGTACCGAAATTCGAACCCGCAACCCCAGGATCACGAGTCCGGCGCTCTACCAACTGAGCTATTCCGGCGCCCGCTACGAGAATGAACATCAAACATTCCCTGAAGAGCTTAAAGCTACAGCACGTCTCGGAACACGTGGCCAAAACGATCCCTGATGATGAATGCCATTACTTATTTCAGTGCAGTCTCTCTCTCTCTGTCTCTGTTTTTTTTTAAACAAAAACCATGATCCATCCGTTCCTATATAATCCCACAAGTCCAGTTACTCTCAACAATCTTATGGTTTTATTTGTGCCTCTCTCTCTCTCTCTCTCTGTGTGTGTGTGTGTGTGTGTGTGTGTGTGTGTGTGTGTGTGTGTGTGTGTGTGTGTGTGTGTGTGTGTGTGTGCGCTTGCGCGCGCGTGTTGGAAATATGGGAAGGTTGGATGTGTGTGTGTGTGTGTGTGTGTGTGTGTGTGTGTGTGTGTGTGTGTGTGTGTGTGTGTGTGTGCGTATGTGCATGCGCATGCGCGCTTAAGTGCACGCAAGCTCTTGTGTGTGTGTGTGTATGTGCGTGCGTGCGTGCGTGCACGAGTGCGTGCGCGTATATATGTTTACGACGACTCTAACTTATAATGTGAACTTGTCTTTTTAAAGTTTTCACGACTATCGAAATCTAGCCTGTTCTTCATCACCTTTTTTTTCTGTTCTTTGTCTCTTCATACAACCCTAGTTCAAACTATACACAGAAACTTTGCTTACATTGCTAAGTACACAAACATGCTTCTGCAATGTAGTTGGTAACTTCAGCTTTCTTTGTTTACGGAAGAATGGAGAGAGAGAGAGAGAGAGAGAGAGAGAGAGAGAGAGAGAGAGAGAGAGAAAGAGAGAGAAAGAGAGAGAGATTCAGATGTTTTTTATTCATGTCTAGACCCTTGCCCCACATAAAGGAGAGTAACTGAATATTCATTGAGAGAGAGAGAGAGAGAGAGGAGAGAGAGAGAGAGAGGGAGGGAGGAGGGAGGGAGGGAGGGAGAGTGACGGGAGTAGTGGTGGGAGAGGCTCGGGAGGTGGGGGGGGGGGGGGGGGGGGGGGGGGGGGCGGCGACATAGAAAGGCCAGGAGGACCGTTTGTTTCAGAACCGGTTCTGCTGGTGCCAGAAAACAGCGACCACACATCCTAGTTCCGACCCAGTTCTGACCACATCAATAGAAAAATGAATCATCATCACCGTCATCATCATCATCATCATCATCATCATCATCAGCAGCAGCAGCAGCAGCAGCAACAGCAGCAGCGCAGCAGCAGTAGCATCGTCGTCGTCCACATCTCATCATCATCATCATCATCATCATCATCATCATCACAAATCATCAAATCAAACTTCTACATCATCAACTATTGCTACTGTTGCTACTACACTACAAACTACAGCCACCACAACCTGCACTACTACTATCATTCTAGCTAGCACTACTAGCAGGGGCTACAACAGCACTAATGCTGCGTATGCGTTGCTACTCGGTCACTCACAGGCTCTCATCATCACATCAGCTGCACCACCGTACTAACAGCACTGGCTACTACATACCTCATCAACTTACACATCAATAGTAAAAAATGACTTATTTACAACTCCCTTAGTACTACTACTGCTACTACTACTACTGCTACAACTACACTACTGCTGCATCGATCTCTTTACTTGCATACATGCTTGCTATCATCTACCGTGGTACCACTACTAGCTACGCCAAACACACAACCACTGTACCGCAACTGCTGCTACGGGACTACAAACTACTAGTACTATTAGTACTACTACTGCCACTACTATGTAGTCCGCTAGAACTACTATACGGGGATGGGAAGCTACTTAAGCCATTCAGATTCAGTAAGAATGTACAATACTGCACTACTGGGCCGCCGTCGGCGCCGCCTGCAATATTCAGATGGCATAACGCCGCTGGCTTGCTGCTGCTGCTGCTGAGATGCTGCTGCTGCTGCTGCTGCTGCTGCTGCTGCTGCTGCTACTACTACTACTACTACTACTACTACTACTACTACTTCATCATCACCACCACCCCCACCCCATCAACGTCGCTCACCACCAGCCCTAGTCCTACTAATTCCTACTCCTACTACTGCTACTTACTACTACACTACTACTTTTACTTATACTGCTGCTGCTGCAACTGCTGCTACCACCACCACCACCACCACCACTGCTACTACTACTACTACTACTACTACAAGAAATACTTTATATCTCAATT
>JADBJO010003497.1:142500-155000 GCA_016801955.1 Conus betulinus
TACAGCAGAGCATAGCGTAGCAGAATAAAACTAGTACAATATAGAGCATAGGACTACAGCAGGCCATAGCATAGCAGAACAAAACTAGTGCAATATAGAACATAGGACTACAGCAGGCCATAGCATAGCAAAACAAAACTAGTACAATATACAACATTGGACTACAACAGGCCATAGCCTAGCAGAACAAAAGACATACAGTATAGAACATAAGACTACAGCAGGGCGAAGTGTAGCAGAACAAAGCTAGCACAACATAGAACATTGGACTACAGCAGGCCATAGCATAGCAAAACAAAACTAGCACAATATAGAACATATAACTACAGCAGGCGATAGCGTAGCAGAACAAAACTAGTACAATATAGAACATAGATCTACAGCAGGCCATAACATAGCAGAACAAAACTAGTACAATCTAGAACATAGGACAACAGCAGGCCATAGCATAGCAGAACAAAACTAGTGCAATATGGAACATAGGACTACAGCAGGCATGGCGTAGCAGAACAAAACTAGTACAATATAGAACACAGGACTACAGCAAGACATGGCATAGCCTAGCAGAACAAAAACTAGTACAATACAGAACATTGGCTAAAGCAGGCCATAGCATAGCAGAACAAAACTAGTGCAATATAGAACATAGCCCTACAGCAGGCCATGCCAGAGAGTAGCAGAACAAAACTAGTACAATATAGAACATAGGACAACAGGCCATAGCAAAGCAGAACAAAACTAGTACAAGATAGAACATAGGACTACAACAGGCCATAGCACAGCAGAACAAAACTAGTACAAGATAGAACGTAGGACTACAGCAGGCCATAGCACAGCAGCAGAACAAAACTAGTATAATATAGAACATAGGACTACAGCTGGCCATAGCACAGCAGTACAAAACTAGTACAAGATAGAACGTAGACTACTGCAGGCCATAGCACAGCAGAAAAACTACTAGTATAATATAGAACATAGGACTACAGCTGGCGATAGCACAGCAGAACAAAACTAGTACAAGATAGAACATAGGACTACAACAGGCCATGGTATAGCAGAACAAAACTAGTAAAAAATATAGAACATAGGACTGTAACAGGCCGTAGCATAGCAGAAACAAACTAGTAAAATATAGAACATAGAACTACAACAGGCCATAGCATAGTAGAACAAAAATAGTACAATACAGTCTACAGGACTACAGAAGAGCGGAGCAGAACAGAACTAATGCAGTTAACAGGACTGCAGCAGAACAGAACTAGTGCAGTTAACAGGGCTGCAGCAGAACAGAACTAATGCAGTCAACAGGACTGCAGCAGAACAGAACTAATGCAGTCAACAGGACTGCAGCAGAACAGAACTAATGCAGTCAACAGGACTGCAGCAGAACAGAACTAATGCAGTTAACAGGACTGCAGCAGAACAGAACTAATGCAGTCAATAGGACTGCAGCAGAACAGAACGCTCTTGCGGTACTGCCAACAGGACTACTACATTAGAGAAAAGCTGATCAGGCCAGGGACGAGCCGACGTGGTACAATTCAGAGGACGACAGCGAAGCAGAGCAAAGAAGAGCAGAGCAGAACTGGCACAGTACTACAGTAGAGCAGGACTGACCACAGAAGACCAGAGCAGAGCAGAACAGTTAGAGCAGAGTGGAGTGGATGGAGTGGAGTGGATGGTGTGGAGTGGATGGTGTGTGGAGTGGATGGAGTGGAGTGGAGTGGATGGAATGGCGTGCATGGAGTGGCGTGGATGGTGTGGAGTGGATGGTGTGGAGTGGATGGTGTGGAGTGGAGTGGAGTGGAGTGGAGTGGATGTGTGTGGAGTGGAGTGAATGGTGTGTGGAGTGGTGGAATGGAGTGGAGTGGTGTGGAGTGGAGTGGAGTGGAGTGGTGTGGAGTGGAGTGGAGTGGAGTGGATGGTGTGGAGTGGATGGTGGAGTGGTGTGGAGTGGAGTGGAGTGGAGTGGTGGAGTGGGAGTGAGTGGAGTGGAGTGGAGTGGAGTGGAGTGGAGTGGAGTGGGTGGAGTGGAGTGGAGTGGAGTGGAGTGTGGAGTGGAGTGGAGTGGAGTGGAGTGGAGTGGAGTGGAGTGGAGTGTGTGGAGTGGAGTGGAGTGGAGTGGTGGAGTGGAGTGGGTGGAGTGGAGTGGAGTGGGTGGAGTGGAGTGGAGTGGTGGAGTGGAGTGGAGTGGAGTGGAGTGGTGTGTGGTGGAGTGGAGTGGAGTGGAGTGGTGGGAGTGGAGTGGAGTGGAGTGGAGTGGAGTGGAGTGGAGTGGAGTGGGTGGGTGGAGTGGAGTGGAGTGGAGTGGAGGTGGAGTGGAGTGGAGTGGAGTGGAGTGGAGTGGAGTGGAGTGGAGTGGAGTGAGTGGTGTGGAGTGGAGTGGAGTGGAGTGGAGTGGAGTGGAGTGGAGTGGAGTGGAGTGGAGTGGAGTGGAGTGGAGTGGGAGTGGAGTGGAGTGGAGTGGATGGAGTGGAGTGGAGTGGAGTGGAGTGGAGTGGAGTGGAGTGGAGTGGAGTGGAGTGGAGTGGGTGGAGTGGAGTGGAGTGGAGTGGAGTGGAGTGGAGTGGAGTGGGAGTGGAGTGGTGGAGTGGAGTGGAGTGGTGGAGTGGAGTGGAGTGGAGTGGAGTGGAGTGGAGTGGAGTGGAGTGGAGTGGAGTGGAGTGGGTGGTGGGTGGTGGAGTGGAGTGGAGTGGAGTGGAGTGGAGTGGAGTGGAGTGGAGTGGAGTGGAGTGGAGTGGAGTGGAGTGGAGTGGAGTGGAGTGGAGTGGAGTGAGTGGAGTGGTGGAGTGGAGTGGAGTGGAGTGGTGGGAGTGGAGTGGAGTGGAGTGGAGTGAGTGGAGTGGAGTGGAGTGGAGTGGAGTGGAGTGGAGTGGAGTGGAGTGGAGTGGGGTGGAGTGGAGTGGAGTGGGAGTGGAGTGGAGTGGAGTGGAGTGGAGTGGAGTGGAGTGGAGTGGTGGTGGAGTGGAGTGAGTGGAGTGGAGTGGAGTGGAGTGGAGTGGAGTGGTGGAGTGGAGTGGAGTGGAGTGGAGTGGAGTGGATGGAGTGGTGGAGTGGAGTGGAGTGGAGTGGAGTGGAGTGGAGTGGAGTGGAGTGGAGTGGTGGAGTGTGGAGTGGTGGAGTGGAGTGGAGTGGAGTGTGGAGTGGAGTGTGAGTGGAGTGGAGTGGAGTGGAGTGGAGTGGAGTGGAGTGGAGTGGGTGGAGTGGAGTGGAGTGGAGTGGAGTGGGTGGAGTGGAGTGGAGTGGAGTGGGAGTGGAGTGGAGTGGAGTGGAGTGGAGTGGAGTGGAGTGGAGTGGGGAGTGGTGTGGAGTGGAGTGGAGTGGAGTGGAGTGGAGTGGAGTGGAGTGGAGTGGTGGAGTGGAGTGGAGTGGAGTGGGAGTGGTGGAGTGGAGTGGATGGAGTGGAGAGTGGAGTGGAGTGGAGGAATGGAGTGGAGTGTGGAGTGGAGTGGAGTGGAGTGGAGTGGAGTGGAGTGGAGTGGTGGAGTGGAGTGGAGTGGAGTGGAGTGGAGTGGAGTGGGAGTGGAGTGGAGTGGAGTGGAGTGGAGTGGATGGAGTGGAGTGGAGTGGAGTGGAGTGTGGAGTGGAGTGGAGTGGAGTGGGTGGAGTGGAGTGGAGTGGAGTGGAGTGAGTGGAGTGGAGTGGAATGGGTGGAGTGGTGGAGTGGATGGAGTGGAGTGGAGTGGTGGAGTGTGGAGTGGAGTGGAGTGGAGTGGAGTGGAGTGGAGTGGAGTGGAGTGGGTGGAGTGGAGATGGAGTGGAGTGGAGTGGAGTGGAGTGGAGTGGATGGAGTGGAGTGGAGTGGAGTGGAGTAGTGTGGATGGAGTGGAGTGGAGTGGAGTGGAGTGGAGTGGATGTGGAGTGGAGTGAGTGGAGTGGAGTGGAGCGGAGTGGAGTGTAGAGATGGAGTGGAGTGGATGGAGTGGAGTGGAGTGGAGTGGAGTGTAGTGGAGTTGAGTGGAGTGGAGTGAGTGGAGTGGAGTGGAGTGGAAGTGGATGGAGTGGAGTGAAGTACACTGGAGCAGAGCAGAGCGGAGCATAATGCATGATGGAGATGAGAACCATTCTGTGCAACGGGATGAGGAAGACCGACATGACTGAAAACAATAGTTTTTTGATGTCATGTAGTACGCCAGCTGACCACCTAAGAGAGTCCATGAAGCTCCGTAGAGCCTACCAACCTGAACTCGTGGAGCACAGGAACAGCCGCACGAGCCGTGGACATACTGATGGGATATCCTGTGACGTCAGCCGGCCGGATAACAGCTCCGAGGTCTTCTCGTCCATCTTCATGTTGAGTTTACTGCTCGTAACAATCTGTAACACTGTTAAATATATCATTCTTTTTACAAACTACCAACACAGGCCAACTAGTGGACATAGGTCAACTCGGATCTAGGAGGATCTCCGATTTCTTTGTTAAGACCATAAGTCCCATTGGAACTGATTTGCTTAGGACCAAACAAAAATGATGGATCTGAATGCCAGGATTGGACTTTTTTTTTGCGGGATCTCTCTGTAGACTTTGGCCTGAGACAAACTACATTTCATAAGACCATAGTTCAGTAATGTTGAACTCGGTTTCCGATTGAACAACATTGGCTACTTCAACCTCGCCAAACGATTTGGCATGTTGGCCGTGGTGACAGTGGACAAGGTTCTGGCACTGTTAGCGGATCGAAAATTGACTTGCTAGAGAAAGGAAAAAAGATCTGCGCTTTGGATGTTGGTAAGATAAGTCAACAGGGTCATTCTGATTGCGCCTAGCACTTTTGGCCACTACTCCAGGACAGCAACAGAAAAGGAGAGCGACTATCAATGTCTCTATCAACAATTCGGAACTGGAAAAGTCGTATACGTGTTCGTACTAACTTGTTAATTGTGAGCATACCGGGGAACCAAGCACTTTGGATACTGATTCTAGTTTGTCACGATCTAAGGCATGCCTCGGGGTAATTCTGACATTCAATAAAATCCAAAAACTTTAACTCCGTGATTTTCAGAACCTGTATGCCATGTTAAGTTTCAGTGGTGCTTAAAGCTGACTTCTGAGGTCATACCAGGTAAGACACCTGCAGGACACGAAAGGAATATTTCACCAGTCTGTGTCACTGAAACAATTTTTCACCTCGCGCTCTAAACCAACACCAAAATGATATACAGCCTCTTTTTATATGTTCACATGACATACCCATTGGTCCGAGGCACACTGAAATTGTTGTACAGAGACTCTCTCTCCCTCTGTCTCAAACATACGCGCGCGCACACACACACACACACACACACACACACACACACACACACACGCACGCACGCACGCACACGCACACGCACTCACTCACACACACACACACACACACACACACACACACACACACACACACACACACGCACGCACGCACGCACGCACGCACGCACGCACGCACACACACACACACACACACACACACACACACACACACACTTGTGTAAATATCTGAAAAACCGGTTCGTCTTTTTTTTTTTTTTTTTTTTGAGATCTTATGTGTGACCAAAACCCATGATGGACCACTGATGACCTGAAAGGAGGAGTGTGAGTGAAGGGGGAGGGTCGCTAAGGTAAGTTGGAGGGGATGAGGATGTGAAACATAGAGGGGGGAGGGGGGGTAAGGGGCGGGACAAACAGGTGGGGGAGGGGGACTCAATCCACTCGAATCTGAAACAGCTTGGGGGGAATTTATTATAAACAGACTAATCGGGGCGGAAAGAGATTCCAATTCCAGAGAAACCAGCCGCGCACGGGAATTTAAACCCCGGCCCCAGGATTTACTTCCAAGACGAATGCATAGTCTACTTGACCTCAATCCACTTCCACATGAGACTCTGTCAGAGAGAGAGAGAGAGAGAGAGAGAGAGAGAGAGAGAGAGAGAGAGAGAGAGAGAGAGAGAGAGAGAGAGAGACGTTGTGTAAACAAAGGTGGGAGGGGAAAGGGAAGATGTTAATACGATTGGACAAGAGCTGTAAAGTCCGTGCTCTCTGTTTAGAAAGCAAACATTGCACGCAATCAGCACTTCTGCTTTCCGGTCTTCATCGACTTCTTCTCTACCTCCTCCTCCTACCCGACATCCCACGCCCACATCCTCCTCCCCACATTCTTTTCCATCTGTCTCCCCCCCCCCCCTCTCTCTCTCTCTCTCTTTCTCTCGCTTTCCCTCTCTTTTTCTCTCTCTTTCTCTTCTCTCGCGTTCTCTGGCTTTCTCTCTCTTTCTCTCGCTCGTCATCTTTCTCTCTTTCTCTGCTCTTTCTCTCTTTCTCTCTCTTTCTCTCGCTCTTTCTCTCGCTTTTCTCTCTCTCTTGTTGTCCCTCAGAAACTGAGACCCATAAAAATGTCCACTAAATCCTTTAAAAAAAATAGACTTAAACAGATGTCCACAAATGCCCCCAAAACAGAAACGGGCATAAACTAAAACAAGACCTATGAAAAGACACAACCCCTCAAAAAATATTCTCCGCCCCCTCGCGGTGACCTCAATCGAAATCCTAGGTCAGTTACCCCACAATGGATCAAGGTGACCCAGATCGAGATCTCCATCGACCATTCTGCGAGCAGACGTTATTCCAATGAAAACCGTTTCGACATATACCAACAGATGAGAGGTGACGTATCTTGCATCGCTTTTTCACACTTCATCTTTGTCGGAGTCCTGTTCGTTGGCGCAGGTCACAAGCCACTTCCGGTCCCTGCAGTCACCATGCACCACCATGAGGGCATGGTTCAACTGGTTGGGCCGCCTTTTCAGGTAATTACGTGTGTCATTGTGTTTGTTGTCCGCTGTGCAGCGTCGGCGGCCCATTGCCTGCACGTAGACTTTGCCCACGCGCCAACCAGCATATGCGTGCTTCAAACTTGACAGTGAACAATATCAGCGGCAACGTATGGTGAACAGCCAGCCAACCCTGAACAAGAGGCGGACTGAGAGCCAGTCAAGTCATCAGGAAGCGTTAACCTTCAATATGCGCGACAGAACAGCAATAAGCGAAAGGTTAATATACCTAGTCTGTCCCTTCATGTTCTAAAGAGGAAATCTACAAGAGTTTTAAGTTGCTGTATTAGGACTGAGGATGGACAAAACGACTTTTTGTAGAGCTGACAGTGTGTGTCAGGGTTGTTTGTTGCTCTCCTCCCCTCCTCTTCCCCCCCCCCTCTGCCCCCTCCCGCCAAGCGCGGGTTCCTTCATCTCCAATCATCCTCCTCCTCTTTGCATTGCCATTGACTAGGTGTTGAAAACAACCACACGGACGACAGTGTCGAAGACTATACTCCTATCCCTGCCTTCTTCACTATTTATCAGCCACCACACCACACCCTTCTCTCTCTCTCTCTCTCTCTCTCTCTCTCTCTCTCTCTCTCTCTCTCTCTCTCTCTCTCTCTCTCTCTCTCTCTCTCTCTTGGAATTGGTAGTCTGTGGGGTCCTGGTATTGCGTCTCCAAAGTTTGTTTTCCAAGGCTGTGTATTTCTTCAGGTCTGTATTCCCCTGGGTCTATGTTTACACGGGTCCAGCGGCCACCCCACATCGCCCTGCTTTCTTACAAGGTTCGCCCCATGTTCATGTTCTACCTCCCGCGTTGCAGCTGTAACACTATGAGACCAAATGATTCAGGGTACGCCGTGTAAGGTGACATGTCTTGTGACCAAAATGAACCTGATGACATAGATCGAGGTCACAGATCAGGTAATCCAAATTGGGTCAGAGATATCTGGGTTGAGCTTAAATGTCGTCATCATCGTCTTTCCAGCCAGTTTGAAGTGACACGGCAGGGACTCAAATGGGTCATGGCAACCCTGATCGAGGTTAAAAGGTCAAATGATCCTGAATCAGTGAGGGTGACCCAGAACGTGATTTATTTTTGGTGACGCAGGAGAGGTTGAAAGAAACACAGGAAGGTTAAATATCAAATGATCTAGGAGGTGATGGTGACCGGATCAAGGTTAATTGTCCCGTTGCCCGGCCCATAATGGGTCAGGGTGACCCTAAGCAAGTTAAATGTAAATGACGTGGTGACTAAGGTCAAGCTCATGCTCCAGTTAACCCAAAATGGGTCATAATGATCTAGATCCAGATATTACTGCCTGTAGCATTTTCAGAGAAGAGGAGGGGGAGAGGAGAGGTGGCGACAGATGTACCAAATACAAACTGGAGACAGACAGTACTTGGAGAGAGACGGAAACAAGAAGGGGCGAAAGGAAAGAAGACAGATCGTAAGCAGAACGAAACTAAGCATATATTGAGAGAGAGAGAGAGAGAGAGAGAGAGAGAGAGAGAGAGAGAGACAGACAGACAGACAGACAGACAGACAGACAGAGAGACAGAGAGACAGAGGGACAGAGAGAGAGAGAGAGCAGCAATATGTAAACCAACATGACCTTTTATGGGTTTCACAATTTACAAAAATACCTGTCTAGCTGCGACGAACGCCGTAACCGTTCTTAATGAAATGGTAAATACAGGTACTCCTAAACAGCATCACAGAAGTCTGTTAGGTTCGGTTAATATCATACACAATGACGATGCTGAGTTCAAGAATAATACAAACTTTGCAGTCATGTGGAGCTGGTCGGCATTATTTCATGCCTCGTCACACAAAGGTGACTGTGAACACTTGAGAAAAAAAAATTACCATTTAAGTGTTGAGATTTTAAAAATAATCGGGTCAAAAAATCGATGAATAAACAACGAGAGTTTTACTTGACCTTTCTAGTTCTTCGTGAAATATGGTTAACGTAGTAGCCCTATCGCTGTTTAGAATTATAGATCCTGTCCGAGAAGTCTTTTGTGAATCAGAAAACAAGTCTTTTTCCTTTACAGTAAACAGTTTCACCTTTTTATACCCTTAGAAATCAAGAAGGCGTGACAACGTAACATCAATAATTGTGGCTTAAAACTCGATTTCAATACATGACAAACGTCTTTTTGCATGGCTGCATAAGCAGAACTTTATTTGCGTGCGGATTGTGGGATTCATCGCCGGAAAACTCAACATTGAAAGGTGTCTTCGCTTATAATCATACAGTTTAATGCTAAAAAAAAAAAAACAACAACAAACAAACGAGCACAGCTTTGTAAGAACAGGGTTTTGAAAATAATCTCACAAGATAAAGACGGGGACTCGGGAGAGCGCAAACCTATGCCACAAAAGTCGAACAGTCCTTTGCTCACAGGACACGGTTTGTAATCCGGATCCAAACCAACTCCTACAATTTTGTAGATATTATTACATCTAGGAAGCCTTTTAAAAAACATATTTGTATTTCTCAGTCAGCTCAATAAACTGTTGATTGAGAAATTTATCAAAATGTGGAAAATGCCCTCTCTCTCAATATAAAAGAAAATGAAAACAATTCCAATATTTATCTCTTGATCAGGATCCGCACCAAACGTGACAGGGTTCATCCGAGGGCTTAATTCCATCATTCCATCAAGTTTGATTGAAACCACTTCAGGAGTTTTAGCGCAATCTTGCCGGCAGACGGACAGACAGACAAAACTGACAGGTACGGATGGAAATGAAGCGGCCAGGGGACACACAGTTTCTATCGGCAACGTTAATACAATTGATTGTACGTAACGATTTCAACACGAGAAAACTCACAGCCCGATCGATACCTCGTGTTCTAAATGATCACCAGACGAAACATCAGGTTATGTTCTGACAGGCATGAGCCAGATCGATCCAAATGTTGTCTGCAATATGGTTCAAGACGGTGAAACACGGCGGAATAACATGCCATCCCAACAAAAATGGCCCAGTCAGACAGAAGCATTACAGATTAAGACAGTTGGACCAATTTTTTGCTGTAAAAAAGATACCCCCACCCCCCACTCCTTTTTTTTTTTTTTGTTCGACACGCAGACTTAACCGTGACTGACAATTCCACCCCAAAATTCAAGGGTTGCCGCTGGACAGTGTACTGACCACGCCGTTGTGTTAGGAGTGATAAGCCGCTGCTTCTTGAAAGATACTTCATGACAACGCTTGTATTCACTGACTTAACATTACCATGACATTCCGTAAGATCTAAGGCCAAACTCACACGAAAGTGCTTCCAGCAGACATACCCCACTGCAGCTGACTCACATATTTAGAGCAGTGAGTATTTTGAAGCCATGTCAGACAAGAAAACGCATAAACCAACAGGCCTGCACGCTTGTTTCGGCAAAAAAACCAGGAAAGGAACTTTTGCCCTCGGACCTTTTTGCTTCAACACGATCGTTTCTCTAAAGCTTAGCTTGTTAATCGGGGGGGGCTGCGGGGTGGGGCTGGGCTTCGGGCTGGGGCCTTTGGTGGGGGGCTTGGCTGGGGCTCTTGGCGTGCCTGTGTGTAGATGTTCTCACTGCTTTATTTTTTATTCTTACTTTTAGAGATCAAGTATAAAAAACAACCTGGAATTTTGGGAAAAACGAAGAGGCAAAACATTTCAGGAGCAGTCTTGAAAAGACGTAAATAAACAGGCAGTGTTATTTAAACTGTACGGTACTGCAAAGAAGGGTTACCCTACGGATACATCGAAGGCGTGTAAGTGAACCATCACCCTAGCTACCACTCACTCATATCATATTCACTTATAGCATTTCATCAGAGGAGAGAGAGGAGAAGGGAAGATGAGGAGGGATCAGAGAGAGGAGGAGGACGAGAGAGACGAGGAGAGAAGAGTGGAGAGAGACAGAAGAGGAGAGGAGAGGGAGACGGAGATTGTGAGAAGAGAAGATGGCAGAGAGAGAGAGAGGAGAGGAGAGGGGAAGGATGAGAGAGAGAGGAGAGAGAGGACAGGAGGAGAGACGAATCCGAGAGAGGGAGGGAGAGAGATCGGAGAAGAGGAGAGAGAAGAGAGAGGATGAGAGGGGGAGAGAGGACGAGAGAGGCGGTTTGAGGGAAGATAGGAGACGTGACGAGAGGCGGAGGGGAGGAGAGGAGAGACTGACGAGGGGAGAGAGGAGGAACCGAGAGAGAGAGCATGGAGAGGAGATAGAGAGAGAGAGAGAGGAAAAAGCAGTGCAAAAAATACTTCTTTTTCTTCTTTTTTTCACAGAGATGGAAGTGGGTGAAATCTGCATGCTAGGAGATGACAAATGTACCTCAGGGAGCGAGTGAGTAACCGAGCCGACCCCATGGCCCTGTGCAAGTCGGAAGTAGACGGGAAAGGACACGAGAGGAGATGACTGATGAGCTCTGTGCCTAACGTGTCTGTCAGCAGAGAGAGTAAGAGTCCTGTATGCCTTTCGAGAGTCAGACAGAGCTCAAGCCAGCAGCTCTCTCAAGCCAGCCAACACCCCCACCAGCTTTCTTCAGGACAGCCAGCCAGATAAGTACTCAGCCAGACAGGCAGTCAGATAAAGCACACAGGAAACAGCCAGACTTGGTGGAATATTAAAAAGCCAGCCTGTGTACAGTAAGCCAGACAGACAGATATGTTTACAGACACAAGACAGATCCAGACATGGACAGGACAGTTTAACAGATGAAAGAAGGTAACTGCCTGACGTTCTTAAAAAAACAAAAATGTAATAATGATAATGAAAAAAAAAAAGTCATTTTAAGAAAAGTGGACGTCGTCCCTCGTGAGGGCTCCATGAGCATTCCGATATAAAAGCCGAATGTTTAAGAATGAAGAGGACGCAAGGAAAGCATAAGATTAGACATAACCACGATAACATCATGAGCCAAAAAGGAAAAGCAATGAGTTGAAAGTCAGAAATTCGCCTGGCAGGCTTGAATAAGAACAAAAAAAAACAATGGAAAGAGACTTCAACCAACAAAATAAAAAGTCAGTTTTACTCTGTCTCTGCCTAATCTCTGTTGTCTGTCGGTAAAAAAAAAGGAAATAAATTCTCTCTCACTGAAATCTAGCTCTCTTCATCTATCCCTCTATGTTCTCTCGAAATGAACTGTCAGAATCTGTACGTTTGACCTGTCTGGCGATCTATAGCCTCCATGCCTTTCTCATGTTTGATATGGGCAGTAAGTGTATGTCGACAAGAAAATGTGCGCATAAATGGTAAGAACTTCTTTGTGTACTCCTTTTACAAACGTTTGTTATGTGTTCACGTGAAATGAATTAATAGAAGTCTAATAGATGTTTAGATAAGCAGCGGAACCTGTAATTTGATTATCAAGATGCAAGTACCAAAGAATAATACTGCACGTGATGAGGAGTCAACCTTGGCTTCGTTGGGGTAGTGGGGCCCCATCAATATCAAGGTATTTCCAAATTCAGGTGCAGTGCAGATAGCGGAGAGGAGAGACAGAGGAGACAGAGAGAGAGACAGGGACAGACAGAGAGACAGGGAGAGAGAGAGAGAGGAGCGAGAGGCAGGACAGACAGACAGACAGACAGGACCGACCAGACAGACAGACAAACGTTCTGACAGAGAGACAGAGAGGACACATAAAACAGGACAGACAGCCAGATATTATACAGACAACAAAGACACGCAGAGAATAGGAAAAGTACATGGATACA
>JADBJO010003497.1:162500-170000 GCA_016801955.1 Conus betulinus
ACACACACACACACACACACACACACACACACACACACACACACACACACACACACACACACACACACACCACACACACACACACACACACACACACACACACGCACGCACACAGGCAAGCAGTCAGGCAGGCAGGCACGCACACACACACACACACACACACACACACACACACACACACACACACACACACACACACACACGCACACACACACACACACACTCGCGCACGTACACACACACACACACCCACACACACACACACACACACACACGTACGCACGCACGCACACGTACGCACGCACGCACGCACACGCACGCACGCACGCACGCACGCATGCACGCACGCACGCACACACACACACACACAGAGAGAGAGAGAGAGAGAGAGAGAGAGAGAGAGCGAGAGAGAGAGAGAGAGAGAGAGAGAAGAAGTGATGGCAGCGCAACAGGAAACAAGAAGGGCAAAGAAAAGGGGAAGAAGCGGGAGAGGGTGGGATGGAAAGGTATGAGAGAAAACAAAAGAAAACAAAAGGGTAAAACTACAACAAAAAAAACAAACAAAACAAACAAACAAACAAACAGAGGAAAAAAAACACACAGACAAAACAAACACACAAAAAGTAGATAAGACCTAGACAATGACAGCAAGACATCCACGCAGCCACTAGTCACTTTCCTCCATCTGACACCGGCCTTCATCCCCCCCCCCTTTCCTCCCCCCCCCACCCCCTTTCCTTTAGCCTTCTCACCCTACCCTACCCTACCCCCCATCCTGCTACACTTCCACCCAACACGCAAACATCTATATTGTAAAGCTTCGAGATATGTCTATATAGAGAAACTGGAGAAATGGGCCGAAAATTATAATGCTTTCAACGACCCGCAAAAAAAAAAAAAAGAGCTCAGAAAATGATTTCCTCATGCCCAAGGGAAAGCACTCCATCTGACATGGAAAACCACTTGGGTCTTCCCGCCCCTACATGTAGGAACAGAAAACGGAGATTGATCAGCTGAGCGAAGAGGAGGACCACACATCAATGCAAATGAACGAAGTCAGACGGATAGGCCTGTGCAGATAGGTTTGTCTGATGGCCCGGGGGAGGGTGGGGGTGTCGAACGACATGGTTCTGTTTTCAATGCGTACGCTTGCAGGCAGCCAGTGCAACTGTCTTAAAGACAAGTGTGATGTGATACATTTTTCCACGTTTCATCACATATCTGGATGCACTATGCCGTGCTGCTTGAAGCTGCTTGGAGTCTGTCCGCGCAGCCCCCCCCCCCCCCCCCCCCCCCCTCCCTCTCCTTCCCTCCTTCCCATACCCAAGTGGTCATATGAGCTGTACACAACGTGAATTGAATAAATGTCTGTCAAAGGCTTCCCCGACGCAGTTACCATATCTGGGTAACCGGACCAGGGAGTCAGCCATTCAGTTAGCAGCCTTGGGGTAAATTTCGAAGCCATTGCAAAGACCTCTGTCAGAGACTTCACAACAGAAGGAATCTGGTGTTTGAAGTGACAGATCACAACACCCTACATCTGTCAAAGAGATGGCAGCGCCAAGGGCAGGTGACAGACAGCCTGTTGGTGACCTAAAGTTGAAGAGACAGCCTGTTGGTGACCTAAAGTTGAGGTGACAGCCTGTTGGTGACCTAAAGTTGAGGTAACAGTCTGTTGGTGACCTAAAGTTGAGGTGACAGCCTGTGGTGACCTAAAGTTGAGGTGACAGTCTGTTGGTGACCTAAAGTTGATGTGACAGTCTGTTGGTGACCTAAAGTTAAGGTGACAGCCTGTTGGTGACCTAAAGTTGAGGTGACAGCCTGTTAGTGACCTAAAGTTGAGATGACAGCCTGTTGGTGACCTAAAGTTGAGATGACAGCCTGTTGGTGACCTAAAGTTGAGGTGACAGCCTGTTGGTGACCTAAAGTTGAGGTGACAGCCTGTTGGTGACCTAAAGTTGATGTGACAGCCTGTTGGTGACCTAAAGTTGAGGTGACAGCCTGTTGGTGACCTAAAGTTGAGATGACAGCCTGTTGGTGACCTTAAGTTGAGATGTCAGTCTGTTGGTGACCTAAAGTTGAGGTGACAGCCTGTTAGTGACCTAAGTTGAGATGACAGCCTGTTGGTGACCTAAAGTTGAGATGACAGCCTGTTGGTGACCTAAAGTTGAGGTGACAGCCTGTTGGTGACCTAAAGTTGAGGTGACAGCCTGTTGGTGACCTAAAGTTGATGTGACAGCCTGTTGGTGACCTAAAGTTGAGGTGACAGCCTGTTGGTGACCTAAAGTTGAGATGACAGCCTGTTGGTGACCTTAAGTTGAGATGTCAGTCTGTTGGTGACCTAAAGTTGAGGTGACAGCCTGTTGGTGACCTAAAGCTGAGTGACAGCTGTTGGTGACCTAAAGTTGAGGTGACAGTCTGTTGGTGACCTAAAGTTGAGGTGACAGCCTGTTGGTGACCTAAAGTTGAGGTGACAGCCTGTTGGTGACCTAAAGTTGAAGTGACAGCCTGTTGGTGACCTAAAGTTGAAGTCACAGCCTGTTGGTGACCTAAGGTTTAGATGACTGCTTGTTGGTGACCTAAAGTTGAGGTGACAGTCTGTTGGTGACCTAAAGTTGAGGTGACAGTCTGTTGGTCGACTAAAGTTTGAGGTGACAGTCTGTTTGGTGACCTAAAGTTGAGGTGACAGTCTGTTGGTGACCTAAAGTTGAGGTGACAGTCTGTTTGTGACCTAAAGTTGAGATGACTGCCTGTTGGTGACCTAAAGTTGAGGTGACAGCCTGTTGGTGACCTAAAGTTGAGATGACAGCCTGTTGGTGACCTAAAGTTAATGTGACAGCCTGTTGGTGACCTAAAGTTTAGATGACAGCCTGTTGGTGACCTAAAGTTGAGGTGACAGCCTGTTGGTGACCTAAAGTTGAGATGACAGCCTGTTGGTGACCTGAAGTTGAGGTGACAGTCTGTTGGTGACCTAAAGTTGAGGTTACAGCCTGTTGGTGACCTAAAGTTGAGGTGACTGTCTGTTGGTGGACTAAAGTTTGAGTGACAACCTGCTGGTGACCTCTAGTTGAAAGCCTGTTGGTTACCTAACGTTTGATGTGACAGCCTGTTGGTGACCTAAAGTTGAGATGACAGCCTGTTGGTGACCTGTTGGTGACCTAAAGTTGAGGTGACAGCCTGTTGGTGACCCCAAAGTTGAGATGACAGCCTGTTGGTGACCTAAAGTTGAGGTGACAGCCTGTTGGTGACCTAAAGTTGAGGTGACAGCCTGTTGGTGACCTAAAGTTGAGGTGACAGCCTGCTGGTGACCTAAAGTTGAAGTGACAGCCTGCTGGTGACCGATGGTTGAGGTGACAGCCTGTTGGTGACCTAAAGTTGAGATGACAACTTTGGATTCTCTCTTGAGGGCACAGAATACCGTATGGCGAAAGCTTGGCTGTGTCTGGAGTAGCACTGTTTTCATCTGTCCCGTGGGCAGGGGTGGTTGGGTCTGTGGGGTGCGCTCGGCAGTGCTTCTCTGGGTCCTCCCCAGCACCTTCGGGTGTTTCGTTTTTCTTCTGTTGATGACCTAAAGTTGAGATGACAGCCTGTTGGTGACCTAAAATTAAGATGACAACCTGTTGGTGACCTAAAGCTTTGCGACAGCCTGTTAGTGACCTAAAGTGAGATGACAGTCTGTTGATAACCTAAAGTTGGGGTGACAGCCTGTTGGTGACCTATAGTTGAGATAACAGCCTGTCGGTGAACTGAAGTTGGGTTGACAGCCTGTTGGTGACCTAAAATTGAGGTGACAGTCTGTTGGTGGACTAAGTTTGGGGTGACAGCCTGTTGGTGACCTATAGTTCAAATGACAACCTGTTGGTGAACTAAAGTTGGGGTGACAGCCTGCTGGCGACCTAAAGTTGGGGGTGACAGCCTGTTGGTGACCTAAAGTTGGGGTGACAGCCTGTTGGTGACCTAAAAGTTGGGGTGACAGCCTGTTGGTGACCTAAAGTTTAGATGTCAGCCTGTTGGTGACCTAAAGTTGGGGTGACATCCTGGTGGTGACCCTTATGTTGAAGTGAGAGCCTGTTGGTGACCTAAAGTTGAGGCGACAGCCTGTTGGTGACCTAAAGTTTAGATGTCAGCCTGTTGGTGACCTAAAAGTTGGGGTGACATCCTGGTGGTGACCTTATGTTGAAGTGAGAGCCTTTTGGTGACCTAAAGTTGAGGTGACAGCCTGTTGGTGACCTACTGTTGAAGTGACAGCCTGTTAGTGACTTAAAGTTGAGGTGACAGCCCTTTGATGATCCAAAGGAGCGTTAAGATATCGTTGGCATCCCAGAGGCGAGTTGACAGCTCGTTTGTGAGCCAATGGCGAGTTAGCAGTTCGTTGGTGAGCTAAGGTGAGCTGATAGTTCGATAGTGAGTAAAAGCGGGGTGGGTGACAGTTCGATGGTGACCTGGAGGCTCATTGACAGTTGGTAAGCTCAGGGTGAGACCAGGAGAGGTTATCGCGGCAGTTGCCGCGCCTACTGCGGTTCATGAGTCTGTGCTCAGGTGTCTGTCGGCTCAGTACAGTGGGATGCCTCTGTTTACAGATACAGTAGTTTTAGAACAGCGGCCACTTGTAGGCTGTGGGCAGGAGGCTAAGAGTGAAAGGTGGCAGTGGAATCGTGATGACGCAGAAGTTTCACGTTCCGCCATTTCTTATGTCCATTAACGAATTGATGCTTGTGGAAAGAGTTGGTTGCTACTCAAACAGGAAGACAAGCCACCTGGTGGCCCTGAGATCAGCTACTGGAAATGGTCTACGACAACCCGCAGACAGGAGACCCCGCACAGACAGGGACCATCGATGCAATGTCATGCTTGACATTCGAGACAATCCTCGAACTGGCAACAGTACAGAGCATTCTGTCTGTACCCTATAAACCATGGCCGGCTGCTAGCAGTTTACAAACTACCAGATCGACTTGACACCTTACGAACTTGACTCGGCGTAGGAACAAACAGCTTGTCCGTTAGAGCCTCAGGTTAAGAAGACGTTAATCTCGGGATCTTGAAAGCGTAGCATCAAGAGATTTTACAACTAAAGAATATTGTAATTAAAGAACAGGTAGGGTGTCTCTCGCTCCATTGATGAAATGAATGTCGCCCATAACTCCAAAACGAATGCTGCTGACGACACCCAATCGCCGAGGAGAAATAACAAAAGAGAACACACAGAACAAACAAGGAGACGTCCCTTGACGACCTGAAGAATATGGAATGTTGATATCCCGACCTCAGCCAGGAGGGAATGGAAAGGATTAAGCTGTCTCCGACATGACAGCCCGTTGGCCACCTCGGCCCACACAGAGATTCCTTTTTCATTTTGTTTCATCGTGTTTGCGAGTCATTCATTCCTATGCGAGACAACAATATATCATATACATTCCTTCGAAATAGCTGTAAGTTCAATGTTTTTTGAAGACTGAAGGGGCAGTATTGTGTTTAACTGGGATCCTCAATACAGCTAAAGTATTTGTATCAGCATGAAATGGTACCAGCTAAAGTATTTGTATCAGCATGAAATGGTACCAGCTAAAGTATTTGTATCAGCATGAAATGGTACCAGATAAAGTATTTGTATCAGCATGAAATGGTACCAGCTAAAGTATTTGTATCAGCATGAAATGGTACCAGCTAAAGTATTTGTATCAGCATGAAATGGTACCAGCTAAAGTATTTGTATCAGCATGAAATGGTACCAGATAAAGTATTTGTATCAGCATGAAATGGTACCAGATTTCATGTTCCTGATTATTGGTTTAAAAAAAAACATAGCTCAATTATTTTCTGAAAACGAGAGGCAGAGAAATAAACTAAAAAGTATGAGATTACGAAAAAAAAAATTAGTGGAATCAGCATGGAAAGGTGAAGGGGGAGGGGGTGGGGGAGGGGGGATTACCTTTGTTGATGTTGTTATGGTGCCACACCCCGTCCGTGGTGTCAGCATCCTGTGACGGGTGTGCCGGGGTGGTCCTACTGGATACGGGTGCGATGGAGGGGGCACCTGGGGCAGCTCAGCGGTGAGCTTCATGTCTGAAACACATCGCATTCGTCTCACTCTGCATCCCTCCACGTCCATGGAGCTCCATCATTACTTCCCCTTTGCCTCGCAATCAATCCACCCTCCTTCCTTTCCCTGCCCACGTGCTCGGCGCACGCGGTGTCAACAGGTCAGTCACACCATTGTGGTCATCGTTCTATCGGCCCTTTCAACTGCCTCCCCCCCCCCCCCCCCCCCAGCTTCACTGATTTATCATCCATACATCTTCATGCCAACCTGTTGAGCCATGCTCTAGTCACTCACTCATCTGTACGCCACCCAATCACTCACCCATCTGAATACGATCTACGCCACTCAGTCGATCACTCGTCTGCATGCTAACTACACTACTCAATCTCTCATCTGCACACAAACCACCAATTCAATTGCTCTCACTCATCTTCTATGCTAACCACGGTACTCAGTTATAGTCATCTGTGCACGGACCACGTTCATTCATTCATCTGTATACCAACCAAGCTACTCAGTCATTCATTCATCTGTATACCAACCAAGCTACTTAGTCATTCATTCATCTGTATACCAACCAACTACTCAGCCATTCATTCATCTGTATACCAACCAATATACTTTGCCTTAACTAGGCTGACCCTGGAGATAGGTCCAGTGACGGTGAGGAAAGACCCACTGACCACAGGGAAAGTCCTGTTGACAGTGGGAAAGACTACAACTTTGGATTTTCTCTTGAGGGCACATAAGACCGTATGGCGAAAAGCTTGGCTGTGTCTGGAGTGGCACTGTCTTCATCTGTCCGTGGGCAGGGGTGGTTGGGTCTGTGGGGTGTGCTCGACAGCTGGAGGGTGGTGTTTTTTCGCCGGTGGGCTCTGCAGTCATGAAATACGGGCTGGTACACCCATGGGGATGCTACTTTAAGGCTGTTATGAGTTGCATCCTGTAGTCTGATTTACCTCTGTTCAGGAGCAGTTATGTTCATTGATATCTTAATAGAGTGTCCTGCGCGTGCCTGTACCCATCGTCAACACAGCGCAGGCCTCCAAAGGGTGGGTACAGGACTGCTCAAAAGGCAGGTGAAGACAGTGCTTCTCTGGGTCCTCCCCAGCACCTTCGGCTGTTTCTTTTTCTTCAACCAAGCTACTCAGCATTTCATTCATCTGTATACCAACCAAGCTGCTCTGTCGCTCACTCATCAGCATACCAACCACGCTAGTCAATCACCCATTCATCTGCATACCAACCACGTCACTCAATCACTCGTTCATCCGCATTCCAGTCATGCAACTCAATCGTTCAGTCATCTGCACACGAACCCTGCCACTCAATCATTCCCTCATCTGCATACCTACCATTCTACTCAGTTGTTCTCTCATCTGTATATTAAACGTGTGACTCAATCACTCACTCTGCATACCAACCCTGCTGCTCAATTGTTTACTCGTCTGCATACC
>JADBJO010003497.1:185000-202500 GCA_016801955.1 Conus betulinus
CACATTTGAATTGATATGAACAGCGCGGTAAATGAACCCTTTGTCTTTTAATGTGAGAAGCAGCAGCAACCAAACCCACAAATTTAGATTCACAAAGAACAATAACGTTCCAATTTACACAATTTTAAAAATGGGTGAATTGCTATAAAGTATTAACAATCGTTGCAGAACATACAGCAAAGCATTTCTTGCTTCGCTCGTGGAACTCTTTACAAGCAACAACAAAACTAAATCGAGCAGAAAAAAAAACAAACGGAACGATATTTACAACATTTAAGAACATCTTATCCTCTCCCAGTGCAATGAAAACTTACCTCTGTCGTTACTACGTAGCCACTCCTTCGGAATACAAGGCTATTCGTACTCTTTCTTTTTTTCATACTGACCATAAGCTGAAGTCATGACGCTGCATCTGATTGAAAGCTTGCCGAAACAAAGGCAAACTGTCTGTTGATAGTGAACAAAGCTCAACAAGATCTGGAGAGAGAGAGAGAGAGAGAGAGAGAGAGAGAGAGAGAGAGAGAGAGAGAGAGTACTTTTATGTCTTCGCACTATCATATCATCCCTCACATAAGCGTGACTTAACAATGCATACGTATGAAGTGGATATGGGATAATCATGAAGACAATAGACTATAACAATAGGTTGACTCTGATCCTACTCTGAAAAAGAACACACCCGTACTGACTTGGGTGCATAATTCCAACGGATTTGCCGACATGCTCGGAAACCAACGCTCACTGTCATGACTGCATGTCTAAGCTGGTAGCTGAAAAAAAATAATCAGCTGTGCAGATTCATACCTAGCTCTGTTAAGATGATTATGACACGGTGTTGCGATTAACAGGTTGAAGCTAAAGAAAACACACGAACAGAACAGTCTGTGTATCAGATCCATCTAAGAAAAAAAAAAAGCTAAAGAAACCAGAGAGTACAGCCATCTTCAAAGAAAGTACATGATAAGCAGCTAGTTTGCGGGCACACACACACACACACACACACACACACACACACACACACACACACAGAGAGAGAGAGAGAGAGAGAGAGAGAGAGAGAGAGAGAGAGAGAGAGAGAGAATCATGACATTATGGAACTTGAGGAAACAGCAAGTAGGTGTTTGAGAATAAGCAAGAACTATAGAGGAACTAAAGAGAGCAACGACTTCCATGATGTCCTGAACCCTTCACTCTGATCTGCAACAAAACTGAATGAGTGCGTACGCATATCACATTTGAATATTTACATTTATTTGTGTTAAAATCGGTTCAATCATTTTTTTCCTGATGATGTTGACAAGCTACACACACACACACACACACACACACACACACACACACACACACACACACACACATACACACACACGCGCGCGCACGTACACACACACACACACACACACACACACACACACACACACACACACACACACATATATATATATATATATATATATATATATATATATATATATATGTGGATCCATCCTTGTGTATGGATCTGCACCAACATTTCATAGGATTACACTTAGGCTACATTCTATTTTTCCGCCAAGTTTTGTTTAAAGCGGTTGGGCAGGTTTGTTAAAGCGGTTGGGCAGGGTTTTGTTTAAAGCGGTTGGGCAGGTTCTGTTGAATGCGGTTGGCAGGTTTTGTGTAAAGCGGTTGGGCAGGTTTTTGTTTAAAGCGGTTAAGAGGGGGGTTTTTGTGTGTGTAAACCTGCTGACAGACAAACAAATGAACGGACACGGATGAAGACATGACATCTTGGTTGGAGATAACAATCCACTGGTGACATTTTGGTCCTTAGCAATACAAACAATGTCTTACAGAGCAGAAACAAGATAGATCCGGAAGAATTCACCGACACACATCAGTGATCAGACCTTCAAACCAGCTGAAAATGACAGGAGTCAGACACAAATGGTTATCAACCAGTACCATAACATAGACATAAGTATCTTGACAAAAACAACAGAAAATACTAAAAAAAAAAAAGGTTGCAGCATCCTATAGCTATATAGGATAGGAACTGTCCCTTTCTTCCTGCAATGTGGATTGAGCACTGTATCGAAGTGTCGTATGAAGAGAGACAATCAAACACTGTCATACCGGACTGTGCTATGAACACCATGCACGAATGTTGAGATGCTCCAATTTTTCAGGAAGAACTGGAGAAAGTTGTCCACATACTCGAGGGAGACAAGGCACAAGAGTGTGAAAAATATGTTATCTGATGCACTAAAGCATGGAGGGCCAGAAATCACCAAGGCACTGGCAATTATTTTAGGAGAATGATAATAGGAAATGAAATAATGGGACAAAAGAATGAATGCAGTGCCCAGTGGCCTCTTTTTAAGAAAGTTAACATGAAGTTGTGTCACAACTGTGGGATTCTTGGTTTAATTACCACCCCAGTAAACAATGCTGAAGATCCTCCTGCGAAAGATGCAAAAGAAAGTCAAGAAATCATGAAGAAAAGGGAAAGCGTGCACACCAAAAAGTAGAAAGCAGACGCAGATCTTCAGCATCAGACTTCTGATGGTGAAGCATCTACAGATTCAGCGTGATCTCTACCACAACTTCACTGACTTAAGAAAAGCCTTTGACTGTGTTTGGCATAAATGGTGATTGGCAAATCATTAGTAACTTCGAGAAAAGACACCCAGCCCAAGTAATTACAGCATTTTAAACACATGTAAACAATGTACTTTTCCTGAACATAAACCCTGGAGACTATTTCAGGACAAATGTGGGACTACACCATGACCGTCTTCTCTCTCCCGTTTTATTTTGTAGTTATCTGAAGAATTCATGCAGGAAGCGTCTGAGGGTCTCAGCACCTTCGTATCCATTTCCTGTTTGAAATCTAAGTGTTGCGGATGACATCGACATACAGAACACAGTGAGGTGGATCTTCAGAAACTCACCACCAGTCTGAAAAGGTCAAGAGCATATGGAATGATGAGTCAGTTAAGAAAAAGCAACATGTAGATTAAAAGTCTCTGACGACAAAACGGCGCGAGGAACAAGGACAGACACTGGGAAAAAAGTGGACTACCTCATATATATTGGGTAACTCATGAACAAGGGTGGGTAGAGGCAACATATGTTAAAATGAGGCTAAGTCTGATTATGTACACCTTGTTAAACCTCACGAACATTCCCCTTGTGAGGGAAAGCTTATTTACAGTGACTCTGCAGCTATACAATTGTTGTCGACAGTACATGGTGTCCGTCGTGTGCTGGGTAAGTACAGGAGCCGCACCTTTGTCCATCACTGAGATAACTCCGTAGCATTAAAAGTAATGAGTCGCCACATAACAGTGTGGTATCGAAATTAAACTGAATGTATATGTGTGGATATGCATGGGATAGCCGGAACAAGCGATGTTATGATGATATTACAAGACTGGGAGTCACCTGGAAATCCAAACGTATCTGCTTCCCGATGAATATTCAGCTGTACAGGTCATTGATGATCCCCTCTACCATCACTCCCATCCTTTGGATGGGTACGTAAGCTGCATATTGACAGCAGATGCTAAGCGAGTAGACATTCCAAGCCTTGTAGTGCAAACTGTTCACACGACTTTGCAAGGAGCCTAAAACAATGACCAGTTGAACATATAGCCTGGCAAACACCCTTAACCGTAACCCTGTCTTGAAGCGGAATGTGCGCAGCAATGATGCCGTGCTGAAGACTGAAGAAGTCCTGGGCTGAAAACTGGATCTTTGGACTTCCCACATACCTGTACCTTTTTACACATGACTAGGGACACAGAGCAGTGGAGAGTTCGGACTGTCCAATCATCATTTAATCAACAAAATAACATGCTTCTACATTTATACATTCTCGAAAGAGGCAAGGTTCTTTTCATAGTTCGAATCATACATCAGATTTTATAACACAGCATGGTAGAGAATGACTCGAATGACCAACTATACCTGCCATAGTCATTCATGTAGCTCATAGCCATAGTCATTCATGTAGCTCAGCCATAGTCATCTATGTAGCTCATAGCCATAGTCATCCATGTAGCTCATAGCCATAGTCATTCATGTAGCTCATAGCCCAGCTGACCGCCAGGGCCACATCACAGCCGTCCAGCCATAGTCAGTTCTTGGTGCATTTCGTGTTTTTCCAATCCAATCAGTCACTGAGATACCTTCCAACAAAGGTTTGGTGACTGCTGGCGTCAGTCGTCCGGCGTGAAAGTACAGTTTAGCTCTCCCCTCATGGGAACTTACGTGTACGCTGTTGATGGTTGGTTGAGCTTTTCTTTTCATAGAATGTCACTGATCCGAAAAGCTTGACCTGCGTGCGTGAACTGAAGGGAGGGCTAAACTACACCTGTGCGTTTCAGTCCCCCCCCTCACCCCCCACATCGCCGTGCTTCTTGAGCAACCCGTTCAGTTTTCTTGTCAGACAAGTTTTTTTGATGAAAGACGTGTCAATCCTCTTCAATACGATCTGTTGAGGCTCCATGACAGGTCTACAGATAAATCAATGTATGTGTGTGTGTGTGTGTGTGTGTGTGTGTGTGTGTGTGTGTGTGTGTGTGTGTGTAAAATCTCTTGCCCATGCTCATAGACATAGGTCAATGGGATCATGTTTAATTTTCTTGGCAGCTACACAAATATTGCTAAGGAACCTTTCCACAAACTGCACCGTAGTTCTTGAAAGCCGATACCGTTCCTTCACTGTTTGGGTGTCACAAGCACGACCTTGATCATTCTTTTCAGCCCTGCAATAGAGTTTTTTTTCTTTTTGTATGTAGACCAAATGAACATGCATTTTCCTGTTCTTGTGTTCAATGTATTATTCACATTATTTTCACCACCGATAGATTTGCGGTTAATTTTTTGGCATGTACCACTTCATTGTAGTTGAGCAGGCGCAGGTCACATGAAAAAAAAATCACCGCAAAAAGCTGACCCGCCCTTTCGAACAGAACCAAGAAATACCACAGGCAGCAGCAAATGATGAGACTGCCACACGTACCGAAGAATCGTGTTGCCTGTATACTGGATGCCCTCCTCGTCTGCAGCATAATGCACAAACGGTGTAGGATGAGTTACCATTTGCTGGTGATGATGCCGACAACAGATCATTAATACAGTCTTCAGAAAGTTTTCTTTTAACTGCTAATTATACTGTGCCATGAAAGTAATTAGAGTTATGATTTCATGCTAGCAATCAGGAACCTAATAAGCTGTCGAGTGCTGCATGGCTTTTTGTTGTTGGACGGGAAAAATCTTGCAATTTTCCAAAGCCCAACAGGATGATAAAGGACAAGATTGTGATTGGTGTCCATGATAATACCACCAGAAGAAACTTTCTCCGAATTGAAATGCTAACGTTGCAGAAAGCTGTCAATGTCTACAAGGCGAATGGAAATTGAAATGCTAACGTTGCCGAAAGCTGTCAATGTCTACAAGGCGAATGGAACATTGAAATGCTAACGCTGCAGAAAGCTGTCAATGTCTACAAGGCGAATGGAACATTGAAATGCTAACGCTGCAGAAAGCTGTCAATGTCTACAAGGCGAATGGAACATTGAAATGCTAACGCTGCAGAAAGCTGTCAATGTCTAAAGGCGAATGGAACACTCAGAACGTAGACACAACCAGTATCTATCACTGGAAACTGAGGGAGAACAAAATGTGAACAAGTTTGGATTCGAAAGAGGAATTTTGTAGTGAGTTTCTGAGAGTCGAAATTTTATAATTTCTTTGAGGCACCAACGGCTGAACGTTCTTCTTTGTCCTTTTCTGGTTTGTTTGTTTTTTTTTTTTTTACTTGTGTGTTTTTGCGTTAAGCATGTTAAAGAAACAAAACCTGCGATTCGTTAACGTGTTGTGGTCACCAGTGCCACGGCCGTATTGAAAACTTAGAAAAAAAAAATGTTCTGCGAGCTGTCTTTAACTGAAGGTCCAACAACAATTAAGTCACAAGTCTTACACACTGTGAGTAGCGCACGTTGTAGAATGTTGAAGCATGATAAAGATGACACAGCAGCAGCGCCCATTTAGCACTGTCCGAAGCCTTCAACGCCTTGAAGTGCCCTGCAGCCAAGTGCGGTAATTAAAAACGCGAAGTGAACGGCAGTACGGGGTCATGTCTTCAGCGTTGTCGTTCTCTGGAGCTGATGAAGCCACGAAGGTGCCGTGCCAGGCAAGTAGTGAGACCTCCAATCAGCCGCTTCTCTCGTTCACTATCGATGAGAACGAGAATCGCAGCAGAATACCTGGCGCGCGCTGCGGCGGAAGGAGTAGTAGGACATGAGACTGTACAGCACTGGGTTCAAGGCCGAGTTCAGGAAGAACAGCAGCTGGAAACACACCACAAAAACAGCACTGGAAACACACACAAAAACAGCAACTGGAAACATACCACAAAAAAAGCAGCTGGATACACACCACAAAAAACAGCAGCTAGAAACACATCATACTGTCTGTTTGAATCCAATGACTAAGACATTCAGACAACACTTTTATCGTAATATTACATTTTGTAATTTATTCAGAAGAAAACTTTTAAGAACTGAAAAAGAAGATGGTGTAATTCCGTAATGTAGCAGGTCTACATTTAAGGGAAAAACTGTATCTAAAAAAAATTGTCTGTGAAAAATGATATCGTAATTTCCGTACGGATTTCATATCTCGCAAAATATTATAATTTTGATGAAAATTTGTCTAGAAATTCAAATGATGCTAATGCCATAGTAGATATCATCAGGTTTTTATCTATTTTTCTAACTAACACATTACTTGTGCATCAAGAAAAAAAATACAGAATTTTAATCACACGTCTCATTAAGGTCATATCTTTTTGAATGAAACTGTATTTCATGTCTTTAACGTGACAGCGTATGTCGGAAATGATCTTGATAAAAATTTAGTCGGAACACTCAATGTTGGACCTTCATATTCGTCAAAAGATTTAATACGACCCCCAGCTTACATCAGCGTGGAATAACGTCGCGAGAACAAGACTGTCAAGCTTAACTAAATTTAATATCAACAAATGAAACATTTTTCATACAGCTAGGGTCGAACATATAGGTAGCATTTAAGAGATACTCGGGATATTTGTTTGGATGTTCTAATGGAAGATGTTCTGACCTTTTCTATGGAATACATGAGAAAAAAAATGAGTTCATTCCCGAGTTGCAACGATTATTTATGGAAGTGTATCCTTTGAAAATTTGAATCTGACAGTCAAGTTTTGTTCGTCAATCTAACGATGTCTGGGGGTAAAAAGTTTTTTTTTTTTTATTATCTCATTTTGTGATTTTGAAATTCGAACGATGAAATGACAACTGTTGATTCTGGTGGTCGGTCATCAATCTGAATCACAGAAAATGGCTTCTCTAGAGGGAGGGGGGGGAGGAGGGGGTACTGCTGTCTTCGCGGACCAACAGGTCATTCCCATGATGATCCGGACCTTTGACCAAAATGGGCGGTAAGAACACTTAGTTTCTGGGCCTGAGTTTGATATTTCAAGGGGGCGATATGCTGTAAGAGAAATAAGCTTTGTGGACGCCGTGACGTGGTGCCTGGCAACAGACTCTGTCATCACATTGCGTCAGTGCACACATCTCGACGTAAGACTTGTGGGAGTTACGTCACGCCAGTTTTTCTGCCCCGCGGGGTTGTTTCACCCATCATTGAGTGACATGAACTTGCGCACACGAAAACAGCCCCTCGTTCACTTTTTATCTTAATCCCACCATTGGCTTCTTCCTGTGCGCACACTTTTCTATAAAAATCTGTTTTGTTTTGTTTACCCATTGGTAGTTTGTTTGTTTTGTTACTGACTTCGAGCTTTGACTAGATTCGAGTAACTATTTCCAGGTATCGATATTTACTTGTAGGACATATAGGCTGCTTAATTTAGCGTTAAAAGCTTCAACAACTACTATTACAAATGTTGTATGAAATCAGCCTGTGTGTAAGTACAGCTGTAATGCACATCCCTTGATAATTCCATGCTAGTCATACTTCTATACACATCCTGTGTCCATATGAGCAAAGGACTTTGTTTTCTCCCGACGAGGATTTTAGTCTTTCGTGGTGCAAGAAAAAAAAGTTACCAGCCTGGCCTGTTGAACTATGCCCCGTTTTGCCCAGATTTTGCTGTTAAAATTCATAACACGTGTTTATCTTTTTACTCAAGAATGCCGCTTCTCATAATTACTGGAGTTATTTGTGAATGCATTCCCCCGCACTTATCCCATCAGGTTAAATAGTCTTTTTTGTGCACACTTAACCAAATACTGAAAAATATTTAATGTACACATTCCTACATAATCAGACCAATGGCCAACACAGGTTAAAACATTTCAATCAGAGATTTATTTCTGGTGTACCTGGGACACGAAGTCGAGGATGCCGACAGGCGTGTGCACCAGCTGGACTCTCAGGCCATAGCGCAGCAGGAGTCTGACGTGAAAGGGCAGAACGCAGCACGCGAAGACCAGCAGCACGGCAAGCAGAAGTCGGATCACTTTACGGCGAGCCTGCAGCACACGATGCGCCGTGACCTGGTAGCGGCAGGTAGGGGCGGTGCTGCCGCCGGCCCCGGAACGGATAGCGTACACCCCGTCCCGCATCCTCCCCGTGTTGATCCCAGGCAGCCTGGCCACGCTCCCGCTCACCGCAGGCGTTGAAGGGTTGAGGGGCTTGGTGGAGGACGAGGGTACCCCCCTCTTCGGCTGGTCGAGACAACGCACAGGCTCAGCACCTCGCGCCGGGAAGGACGAGGCAGCGGCGGTGGTGTTGAGGTCCTGAGCAGCCTCGGATCGGCTGGCGAGGAGCAGAGGCCTGCTGACGTCGGGGGCAGCTCCGCAGGGTTCTGCGCCACTGGGTCTGGACCTGGTTTGTGCGCCTTGGACACGGAGCTGGAGCTGCAGCTGGTGTGGCTGGTGTGGCTGGTGATGCTGCTGTTGCGGCTCTCCACGTCTGAGAAAAAAGTGTATGATTGGCCGAACTCAGGACACACGCAACAATATTTTCATTTCAGTGCTGTGCACGAACATGAAGATGCATTTTAAAAAGTCAATGTTTCAATCGATGAAGTCAATTTATGCACCTTTCGTCATACATGGTTTCATCGTATATAAACAGTTCATCTACAAAGTAATTGCTTTGCCAGTAAATAATTTTAAAACGCTCTGTAGCTTATAGTGCTATGTAAAATGTGTATTTCCATTGAATGGAAAAGCAGTTTTTTTCAAGTCATCTAAAATATTAATGACACATACTAGCAAATCTATGCATCTGAGACGTGGACTCTGACAGCTGAACGTGAGAGAAGGATTCAGGCATTAGACATGAGATGCTTCCGCAATATCATGGCATCTCATACAAAGACCACATGACCAACTTAGAGGTCCGGACCAGAGTAAGGCAAGTCACTGGACCATACGAAGACCTGTTGTCCACAGTGAAAAGAATGAAAAGGAGATAGTACGGCCGTGTATGGGGATCAGCAGGACTTGCCAAAACCATTCCCCAAGGAAATGTGCGAGGATACAAAAGCAGAGGAATGTGTGCCTCTGTGTGTGTGTGTGTGTGTGTGTGTGTGTGTGTGTGTGTACACTGTGTGTGTGAGTATGTATGCGAGTGAAGACCCTGGACATCCAGAAATGAACGTATAGTACAGACCAGCGGATTTGCTTATCACTTATGACATGGATGGCAAATTAGTTAAATGAACGTGATAAAAATAGTTGTAAGACTACACCAATATCTTTGATATATTTCATTTGATCGTCAAAGAACTTTGTGTATTCTAACACAAAATATAAATCATTATATGTAGCCACCAATGTGTATATCTCTCCTTCAATTTCCCCGACTATAACGGTGTTTTGGTTTTTGTTATGATTTACTGATTTTGTATAAAAAATCGCTATCACAAGCAATTTAAGGTCTGCAGACCTGAATGGCTGTGTGGCATTTAAAAAAAATCTTGGTTTTCCGAGGCTATATTTTGCTTTCAGCAGATCTGTTTTTAAAACAGAATCTTTCTACAACTTTGGAAAGGGTCATTGAAAAATAGATCGCGATGCAGATGGGTCTTTGCCGAGAGATAAATTGCCTCATTCACACACGCACGTACATAATGGCAAATACCTGTCCTTAAACTGCAACCGATGACAAATCCCTTGACTCAGTACATTCTACTGTGTTACCATAAGCAAGACTTGTGAAATGTCAGGTATAAACCGCCATCCTTTGATACTGTATTTCTTTGTGGGTGGGTGTGAAAAAGTAATGGCAACATGCCTTTTGTAGTAGTTTCTGATCCAGAAGATTGATTTCATGGTACAAAAACTGATGTTGTATCTCGTGTATTCGTTAACCACAGGGCATTGTGTTAGCATCTTATCCTACAAAACTGAAAGCGATTCTGAGCGAATGCGGCGATCTATATATTTATACATACACGAATACAAAATCAAGCCAGATTGACTGATTCTGCTTAGGTTACTTATCTAAAGAGCAGAGCACTCTTCCAGTTGAATGGGGTTTTTTTTTTATCTCCCTTGCATCCTTGTAGGTCTTCAAGCTTATGACTAAAACACAAACTGATATGCCATTTAATGCATAATTGATTCAGTTTAATCTATCAATCGATTATGATTAACACCGCAATGGAGAAATACCTCATAAGTATGAACTTGTCTTTTTATCTTGATGCCACGATGAAGAAAATACCCGAGAAGCCAAAACACTTACGTTTGATCTTAACGTCATGAGGGGAAGTATTTCTGTTAAGCTTAGGCTCATCTTTGGCGGTCATAATCAGATGATGGGTAAAATGCCTGATAAGTCTGAACTAACGATTGGTCTCCAAGTTGTGGTGATTGAATTAACTGCTCAACTCAGATCATTTTTTATTTTTGATATGATGCGCGAAGTGCGTAATGAGCACCAACTGGTGTTTTTGATGAGTTAACATTTAATAAGCTTCCATTCAACTTTGTTCTTGCCGTCATGATGGGTGAAGTGCTCAGTAAGCTTCAGCTCATTGAAAATTGATGTTAAGTTGGGTCAAATGCCCGATAACAACATACTCATTTTTTTGTCTTGATTTTACAGTGGCCTTGTTGCTTTGTGCTCCAATCGTCCTTAACTCACCTGATCTTACAGTAGTTGATATGCCTGAAGAGCTTCAAATCGCTCTGGCCTCGTTGCTTTACATGCTCCAATTGTCCTCAACTCACTTTTAGTCTTGATGTCATGATGAGTAAACACGTGATGAGCTCCAACTTACCCTGAGTTGAAATGATGGGTAAAATATATCTGATAAACATCTACTTGCCTCTGGCTTTGATGCCGTGATGACTAAATAAACTGACATACTTTGATTCATATGCTTAATCCCAGCTCATGTTTGGTCTTGAAGGTAAAATGCCCACTAAGCGTCAGTCCACCCGTGACCTTGATCAGTTAAAATGCCTGATAAACTTCACCTCACCTTCAGCCAGGGTGAGTAAGATATCTGATAAGCCAAGGCTCACCTTTGCTCTTGATGAGCAATAAGTAAAACAGCTCATAAGCCTTAACTCACATTTGGTCTTAAAATGTAAACTACCTGACAAGCTTCAGCTCACCTTTGGTCTTAGCGAGTAAAATACATGATTAGCCCGGGCTCATCATAAGTGAAGTGCCCAGTAATCTTTAGCTCATATTTGCTTTTAATGAGTAAAATACCCGATGAACCTCAGCTCAGCTTTGGTCTCGATAAACAAAACACCTAACAAGCCTCGGATCATCTTTGATCTCAGTGAGTGAACCACCTGATAAATTTCAGCTGTTGGTCTTGGTCAGCAAAATACCTGATGGGCATCAGACTACCTTTTATCTTTATGAATAAAATAGCTGATCAAGCTTAGTTCTAATTGATCTTAATGAAGCCGATGAAGCTGTAGTCTGTTTGGTCTGAATGAGTAAGATACTTGATGAAGCTGAGCTGTGTTTGGTCTGAATGAGTAAAATACCTGATGCAGCTGAGCTGTTTGGTCTTAATGGGTAAGATACCTGATGCAGCTGAGCTGTGTTTTTGGTCTGAATGAGTGAGATACCTGATGCAGCTGAGCTGTGTTTGGTCTGAATGAGTAAGATGCCTGATGAAGCTGAGCTGTGTTTGGTGTTTGGTCTGAATGAGTAAGATGCCTGATGAAGCTGAGCTCTATTTGGTCTGAATGAGTAAGGTACCTGATGAAGCTGAGCTGTGTTGGTCTGAATGAGTAAGATACCTGATGAAGTTGAGGTGTGTTTGGTCTGAATGAGTAAGATGCCTGATGAAGCTGAGCTCTATTTGGTCTTGATCAACATCAGCTCACCTTTGTTCTTGCCCTCGTGGTCAGTCCTCCTACCCTCCAGCCCTCCGGCCTGTGTGGTTCTGCCTGTTCCGCTTCCCTCCGCCCTGCAAGACATCAAGCCATTCCATTTCTTGTGTAACAATTCCATCTCTGCTCAGCTGCTTACCTGTTTCTGTTTTGTCTTTTCCTTGTTTACATTGCCATCTCGTAATCATCAGGCAACATGACTTCCCAGAATTTTTTTTTTTCAAAGAACCGTTTCAACCGAAGCGAGAAAACCCATGAGAAAAAAATGTAAAACATAACAAAGAAAAATAGTAGGAACAAAAGAAAGAGGGGAGAAGAAGTGATGAGGAAGAAGCTGCTGAACAAGAAAAGGAGGAGGAGGAGGAAGAAAAAGAAGAAGAAGAAGAAGTAAGAGGGGGAAGAGGGAGGAGGAGAAAAAGGTGATGATGATGATGATGTGGGTGGTGGTGGTGGTGGTGGTGGTGGTGTGGTGATAAAGAAGAAGAAAGAAGAAGAAGAAGAAGAAGAAGAAGAAGAAGAAGAAGAAAAAAGAAGAAGAAGTAAGTAGTAGTAGTAGTAGTAGTAGTAGTAGAAGAAGAAGAAGAAAAAGAAGAAGAAGAAAGAAGAAGTAGTAGTAGTAGTAGTAGTAGTAGTAGTAGTAGTAGTAGTAGTAGTAGTAGAAGAAGAAGAAGAAGAAGAAGAGAAGAATTGAGAAACATTTAGTAACGACACATTCCATCGCCCAATCACAATTGATATCAGCATCCCGAAAATGGAATGTGGCTACCTACATGAGACAGTCACAAGTGGAAAAAAAATCTTACCAGTGGTGAACCTCTTAGTGGTAGCCGAGAAAAAAAAAAAAAAAAATGGAAAAGAAACGCTGTCAACAACGACAGCTTGACATCAACGGCAGACGCAGAGTCCGGTCCTGTGGCTTTTGTCAGTAACCGTTGCTTCCCCTTCCCCTCCCGACCCCCTTTCCCACCCGTCCTACCCCCGAGCAACATCCATTTGCCTTAAATCTACTTCCAAACTCCTTTCCCCTCTCCCTCCGTCCCCCGTCGTTACCCTCGTTAAAAAAACCACTCCCTTTTGCCGCCTCAGACTCGCTTCAAATGCTGACATCGCTTCGTTTCGCCATAATGTTGCATCAAAAATGCCATGAATACCACTGACTAGTACAAAATAGGCAGAGAGACAGACACACACACACACACACACACACACACAGACGGAACGCCATAGACACATGGATAGATAGATAGATAGATAGATAGATAGATAGATAGATAGATAGATAGATAGATAGATAGATAGATAGGTAAATATATGGATAGGTAGACAGAAAGACAGATACAGATATAGGTATGGATAATCTCATGGACAACTGCGTTTATGACGCAAAGATTTAAAGACAATTATGATTAGAAAGGAAAGAAGAGCTCAGCTCAACAAACAATTCAACAGTTAGATTTATAGGACAATTACTATAAGAACAGGGGGGATCATTTCTTTAAAAAAAAATCTGCTGACGATACGAAGATTTTAAATGCAAACTCTGAGAGAGAAAAAAAAGTGGAATACAGACAACAACAGATGAGGAGAGCATAAGTTGGCATACCCCCCCCCCCCCCCCCAGGTGTCCGCACAAAAGTAGCAATACCGTAGTGCGCATGTAGATGTCGTGGATAAAAGGGAAAACAACAATCACATATTAACCGTTATTGCTGTTTTCCTAGGGCCATTAATTGTTAGATTTAAAAAAAAGGAGGAGGGAGGGCGGGAACAATTATTATCCTAAAAGGAGACCGGAATAGCTCGGATGGTAGAGCGCCGGATTCGTCATCTTGGGGTTGCGGGTTCGAATCTCCGCCAGGCTGTTTCGGTACAGGGGGATTTTTCCCTCGGAGTTAACATTGGTTCTGACTCCATTTCCCAAACAGTCCTTCGAATGAGACTATAAACCAAGATTCCGTGTGTGAACGCACGCACAACATCTTGCCACACGTAAAATCCCATCACCAACTTTCGGAAGAGAAGGCCAGTTTGGCCGTTGGTATGGATGACACGTTACACGTTACACATAGCATGCACTTTCCCCGAAATTGGAGTATAGCTGCCTTAATGGCGGGATAAAAAAAAATGGTCATACACACCAGACTCCACTCCCTTTGCTGGGTAGATGGGATTAATCCTTGCCTGTCTCTATAGAGAGTGTCCGCAGGAGTATCAGCCTGCGGACGCAAAAAAAAAAAACCAAAAAAAAAAAAAAAAAAAAAAGAAAAAAAAAAACAGTTGTTGTAACAGCCATAATAACTGATTTCCTTACTGTGACTGATTCCCTTCCTGATAATGACTTGCGTTCTCTATGAAGACCGAGGAAAACCCTAAACTATCATAGCTGTTGACAATAATGTGGCTCTCTGTCTGCCTGTCCGTCTGTCTGTCAGTGTGTCTGTCTGTCTGTCTGTCTGTCTCTCTCTCTCTCTCTCTCTCTCTCGCTCTTTCTCTCTCTCTCTCTCTCTCTCTGTACCCCCCCCCCCCCCCCCCCCCTCTCTCTCTCTCCCTCTTTCTGCTTCGTCCTGGTCTCTTAAACTGCCACAGAACGTTTGCCGTGCAGTGGCAGTTCGGGCAGCAGCGTGGTGCGTCATGCTGATGTGGGGATGTGAAGCAGCGTAATGGGTCATCGCCCTGCATGTGGATTAGGTCCAGCTGTTCACACTCCCCTGTTGATCAGGTTGCACATGCGGCTGTGATCACTTCCTCCTCTCCAGGCGCTCTTTGGAGGACGGAGAGAAACATGGGAAGATGACACAGTTCAGAGGGAGCAGGGTGGGAGGTGGGGTGGGGATAGAGCAAAGAGAGAGAGAGAGAGAGAGAGAGAGACAAAGATAAAGGAGAAGAGAGACAGACAGTGGTTGGGTCAGGCAGAAACGTGAGGGAGGGAAAAAGAGGAGGACAGCCAGCGAAAATCGCAGAGACTGATACTGAGAGGAAGGGAAGGGAACAGTTGCGAGGGAGGGAGGGGGGTAGGTAAAGACATGAGAGGTAAAGATTGACAAACAGAGACGGAAAGAGAGAGAAACGGAGACATGTAGATGGGGGTGAGGGGTGTGGTGGATAGGGTGAAGGAGAATGGGTTTGCAGCAAAACAGAGGGAGAGACAGAGGTAAATGTGCATAGTACAGACAGTGGGCGGTAGAGGAGGACAGAAGGAAGAATGAGAGGGAGAGAGAAAGTGGCAGAAAGACAAGACACAAGAGAGAAAGTGGCAAAAAGACAAGACACAAGAGAGAAAGTGGCAGAAAAACTAGACTAGACACAGTGAAAGACAGTGATGAAGGGAGACAAAGATAGAAAGATAGACTGATTGATTGATAGATAATCTTTGATAATCTTTATTGCCAAGGGCAACAGAATAAGCAAGAAGATGTTTTTCCCAATTGATCCTAGTCCTTTCAGGGACTAACAGAGAGAGAGAGAGAGAGAGAGAGAGAGAGAGAGAGAGAGAGAGAGAGAGAGAGAGAGAGAGAGAGAGAGAGAGAGAGAGAGAGAGAGAGAAACATGGACAGTGCCTGATACCGAGTCATAGACTGAAAAACAGCGTTAAGTCAGCAAAAGCGGTAGACAGAGGTAGAGAGAGACAAAGATACAGGAAGATGTATATATACATATAAATACAGAAAGACAGAACGGTATATGAATTTCTTTGTACGCATCTATATAAAGAAACTCATAGATAGGCAGATACAGACAAACAGAAATGTGGAACACTGCAGAGCGACAGACACAGAGACATACATGGAAGAGTGGACCTCCATAACTTGCATGTCTGCATCCTTCCACCACGTCTTTACGAAGAGACAGCGCTACTGAACTAACATGACTTTCATGTTTTAAAACAAAGAGACAACGCTGGTGTACTGTATCTCCCTAAGCTGTCCAAAGGTTTGGGCAAATTGGGATTATATGAAAAAAATCGGGCGGCTCTGAGAGACCTGATTTGCGCATTTCAACAAATAAAAAAAATTTGGGCAATTCCAATCACAGCACCAAACTCTAGGTCTATTTGAGATGTTGCCTAGGTGTCCTTGTGCTGATAGGACCTGTTTGACCAGCACAATCATGCGTATTATCACAATCCATCCTGTATATTATAAATATGGCAGACCCTTCAGTTTGTTGGTCTGTTCGTTGCAGAACTTCTAGCCTGTCAGCACTCATTCGGCTTTACAGTACAAAGCCACACCCAGGTCCATTCGGTTGCATCGCCAGCACCAGAGGTCCACAGGTGACAAAAAGTATCAGGCCTTCATGAGGCACCCCAACCGAGGAGACACTGCACTGTTGCTGAGTTTTTGCGGTGGGGTTCAGTGGCTGCCTGTTCTGATCCTTCATAAAAAGGACACCATCAGCACGACGACAAACTGCTTGAGAGCTGAACCCGCGTAAGTGTGCACCGTCCTTTGGAAAGCGCCACCACGTCCATCCAACGACAGTCCCTCATGAACTCGATTTCAACGACCTTGACCCGAGCTCACCATGGGCATGGAGGCAAAGAAGAAATGGAAACATTTGCCACCGTGAGAGCAGGACGTGAAGGGCCAGACATTTTGAGACATTTGTAGGATGAAAAATGAAGACGAAGATAATGAAGATGAGGCCAGTTTGGCCGTTGGTATGGATGACACGTTACACATAGCATGCACCCTGCTTGAGAAATGGAAAGAATGAAGGAAGTAAGGAAATTGAGTGAACGATATTGAACGATATTGACTGGATGACACGGGAAAACGACGACTGAATGAAGCGCCAGCTGGCAGCTCTTCAGTCGGCACTATCCAGATGGGCACCCCGTTGTGTAAACGAATGTGGAATGTGGATTGTAAAGCGCTTAGAGTTTGGTCTCTATCCGAGAATAGGCGCTGTATAAGTATTCATTATCATTTATATGGCCTGCTGTACTCTATGCTTCCTTCCGTGATCTAAATTCTGTAATATTGTTTCAACCAAGATTGGGAGATACAGGCACCTGCAGTGCTGGTCACGGTATTTTAGCAATACTAATACATACCTATTGAGTGGAGGAAGCTCCATTGTGCGGTTCCAGTGTTTCCTTTAGAGTCCACGCTCATCTCTGGCTAGGAGAAGGC
>JADBJO010003497.1:212500-215000 GCA_016801955.1 Conus betulinus
AAAGAAAGAGAGAGGGAGGGAGACAGACAGACACACAGACAGAGAGGCAGACAGACAGACAGACAGACAAAGCAACAGACACGCAGACAGACACACAGACATAGAGAAATAGCATACAAACAGGAACAGAGAGAGAGAGAGGGATAGGGAGAGACAGACAGACAGACAGACAGACAGATAGACAGACAGAAAGAGGACGAAGCAGCCAAAGAGTGATGCTGTGTTCTGGCTGCAAGAACACGCGAGATAAAAGCCATGATGATCATTGCGCGCATCACTTCGGGCCGGGACATCGTTGGGAGCGTCTAGTCATCGGTTCTTCATCAGCCAGCCTCTCACCAGTGATGTCCCTTGCTGGGAATCTCTCAGATGGATCTGATGCATCTGCAGATTACGCCAGCTCCCCATCTCTGTCTGTCTGTCTGTCTGTCTGTCTCTCTCTCTCTCTCTCTCTCTTGTTAAATACATGCGCTTTCGAAAAAACATCAAGTACACAGTTCCATGCTTGGTTACAAGCGCGTATATGAAGGATCACCTCCCGCCCCCAGCACACACACACACACACACACACACACACACGCACACACACACACAGATGGACAGACAAGCACGCCCGCAAGAAGTGTTTCATCCTAATCCCGTTTTACCTAATCAAACGAACGCGACTTGGTCGCAAAAAAAAGCAGGTAGGGGATGCAGTTGACATAGTATATAAACGAGAAAAAATATTTCTCTTTTTCAACTCTTTGTGCGAATGATTACATACCACCCCCAAAGGGAGGAAGAAGGGCAAAGAAAATGCTACGGTAAACAGGATGAAGGGAGGCAAGTCGAATGCATCTAAACATGAACTGAATCAGGCCATAACATATCTAAATATACCCATTCCATGTAACAAATTCAACCTGGTAAGACCTACATCTTCGCCTAGGAATCTAGATCACAGATGCAAAAGTACTTCAGCTGTGAAACTACCTACTTGACGTCACCCATTGTACAAAGTGTTCCAAGCTGCTTCTCGGTGGGAATGGACCTTCAAAATCAGATGCATAGAACAACTTGCTGACCTCAACCTCAAGGGTGACAATCCTGTGGCTAACCAGTTCAGCTGTCCTAACTGCTAAGCACACAAGTCAAAGGTGAAGGGCTTGTGGCTGGTGCGCTCTTTTGTTTCCCGAGACTGTAAGGACAGGAATGAATGACAGAACCTAGCAGACCTCCCTCTCCAAAATCTCGTGAACCGATTCATCCCCCAACCATTTTAGTCACTTCATGCGTTTGTTCGGCAGAAATTGTTCTGTGCACAAGGCTATGGAAATTTAACGACCACCGGGTTTAAACAGGTCACTTGGCTGGGAAATAAGCACTTACTTGGAGCTTTCGACAGACCTCTGTCCTTCTTCATCAGTGGTGGTGTTGCTACTGAGTGAACTGGAGTTCAGTGCACATGACCACGGGTCGAAGCCTGGTCATGTGACTGAACAATGAGGGTGTTGTACACCGATGGCAAGATGTGTCTACCCCGGTCCCGGTTGAGTGTGGGGTTGTTGGCGGCAATATGGATAGCATCCTTCACCCCACACTGAAACCATCTATTGTCAGCTGTCTCTGACTGGGAGGGGGGGGGGGAGGGTCTTCTAGTTTGTCTGTTTGCCCCTCACTCTGCGATGACAGGGTATGCTAACCTACCCTGGGGTCAAACTTTGGCTTGCGGTTTATAGACGACTGAGCACCCCTCCCCCTTCTTTTCCACATACACCGGTTGTCCCTACTTCTGTTTTGTTTTTTATGCCTTGCTGCCGCACGCTTGCAGTATACCGTGTGGTACATGAAGAGTTATTTATTGTATTGCTTTGTTTGTTTATTGCATTACACTTTCAGTATGCCGTGTGGTACATGCGGTTGAAGAGTTAATTATTGCATTGCTTTGTTTGTTTATTGCATTATTATGTCTACATTGACTTGCTGACTAGCTCTTCCTTCTCTCTCCCCTTCCCTTCCCTCCCCTCGTACTTCCCGGCTTCAATTCCACGTCCACACACACACACACACACACACACACACACACACACACACACACACGCACACGCCCTTTTTTGTGAGGGCAGGATGAAAAAAAGCTGTAAAGCTTATTTTTTAACCCTCAATAAAGATAATTTTGACTTGACTTCACACACACACACACACACACACACACACACACACACACACACACACACACACACACACACACACACACATCCATTTTGGTTATGATCTAGCTCTCTCTCTCTCTCTCTCTCTCTCTCTCTCTCTCTCTCTCTCTCTCTCTCTCTCTCTCTGTGTTGTGTGTGTGTGTGTGTGTGTGTGTGTGTGTGTGTGTGTGTGTGTGTTGGAACAATTCACACTTCCCCACTGATTTTTCATAATTTGTCATCGTCATGCTGACTGCTGTCTAAGAACTATCGTTATGGCCATGTTTATGTCTGTTGTTTTAGTAACCTTTGAAGAAAATATGACT
>JADBJO010003497.1:222500-232500 GCA_016801955.1 Conus betulinus
TTCTAGAACTTTCTAGAATACTCATGTTTGTTGACTGACTGTACATGGTGCACCATGCTTCTAGAACTCTCGGTTCCAAGAACTATGAATAATCGGAGGTAACAGAGAGAGAGAGAGAGAGAGAGAGAGAGAGAGAGAGAGAGAGAGAGAGAGAGAGTAACCTGATAGAATCATCATTGGATATTGTTAGAGTCTAAGAATACCTCTCCGTTTGGGGGTTGTAATGGTCATATGAAGACTGATCTTTCTGCTGCAAGTAAAAACTTCAAGCTGGTTAGCAAATTCGATCTTTCTTATGACCGGATCTCATTCAACAAGAGGTGACAACCAGCTGTCATTCACCTCAGCGTTTTTCCGTCCTATGATTTATCAAAATTAAACAAACAAGCACACAACCAAACACAGATTGATTCTTTGTCTGTCTATTCAGAGCAAGGATCGGAGGCACACGCAAATGTAACTATCTCCTTGGCAAAAAACAAAAACAAAAACAAAAACAAAACAAAACAAAAAAAAACGCGAGAGCCAACCTTGGCCTAAAAAGAAAAATGGAAATGATACGGGACATGCTAAATAGTCTCTTGAAATCACCGTGATTTCAGTTGCACTTGCATAACAACGCAGTGGGCAGGGCTGCAAGATAATAATCAGCTATTTGCCTGGCAGATGCGTGGGGGAGGAAGGGACAAGAGAACATTACTGAGAGAAAGAATTAACGGGTTGAGTGCGGAAAGAGCAAGCAAGAGATAAGATGAACTGTAATAATGTCTGAGGCTTACACGGAAAGGCGGTCTAAATTCTCTCTCCCTCCCTCCCTCTCTCTCTCTCTCTCTCTCTCTCTCTCTCTCTCTCTCTCTCTCTCTCTCTCTCTGTTTGTTTGTCTGTCTGTTATTTGTGCGTGCACATGCGCACTTCCATTCTTATTTCTTTGTTTCCTTTCTGACTCCATAGCCATTGTCAGTTGTTTGATTGCCTGAGATCAATTTTAACGTTACGTTTACAAGTAAACAAACCAAAGAACATGATGCAGTAAATGTTTCTCCAATATCTTCGTCTTCATAGGAGGCGGTTCTTTGCAATCCATATGCCATTAATGATGTAAATTGAAAGAAAGAAGCAAAACTGGACCTTCCAGTTCTTTATGCATAGTTTTTTTTTTTGTTGTTGTTTGTTCAGTCTATAAGTTTTAGTTGTGCTTTGGATGTTGTTAGTTCCACGTGACGTTAGCCTAATTTGCCAAATGACATTCAAACAGACTACGTAATAATTCCGGAAGTTTCTCCCAAACCTTCCCGTAAGGCCAAGAAGTTTCCCTAAGATTCCATAAATTGTTTCTGGAAACGCGTTTTGGCTGGTTAATGTTCTCAAACTTTCTTGCATGTTACAAGCATTTTACCAGTTATAATGCGTTTATGGTTCCAAAACTCTACAATGTCCCATGATTGTACTACGTCTCGAACTTTCTCGATTATTCAGTTCTTGTTGATTGGCTGTGGTACGCCATCTTTCTCTAACTTCTGATTTCATGAACAATAAATAAATAAATAAGAGAGTGTTCTGAGAGAAAGTGATCTGAATGATCGCCGAACATTGCTAACAGGACATGGCTTCAATTTTGGATCATTGTAACTGCTCGGTCGTTAGAAGACTGATCTGTAAATCTTATTGCCCTGAGGGAGATTGATCTGATACAATGATCAATGAACAATGTCTAAGGATGCATCTTTCATATGGGATCATTGTAACAGATATACAACGACTTATCTGTGTATCCTTCTGAAAATACAGACTTTAAAACTCGAAAGCGATTGTCGACCTTTTCTTTGTCTGGATCTGCTTCAACAACAGATTGGAACTAGCTCTTGTCATTCAGCTCGTTGTTTTTATGTTCTTTCAGTTGTCAAAGAACAGAGGTTCGATTCTTCGTAGCAACATGTCTGTTCCGAGCAAGGACCAGGAGCATAGCAACTCAAACAAGACAAAGCTCGATCAAACTTTGTCTACCACGTGTGTTGAGTCCACTCCGATTCAGAACAGGAAGCTCAGCTTGATCTGACTCGATCTGCCATGACTGGTCGTAAGACAGGTGTGAAAACAGGCTGAACAAAGCTTTTGAACTCAATGGCGCTGTCCTACCTGCTCAGTGAATGCCAGAGCGAGGCAGTAAACGCAATATTTGAACGACAAATCCAGGAACTCAAGGGTGAATTCTCCAGACAAACTCGCTGCATTTATATAGAATTTTTCACAAAAGTAACCATGTCCAGCAGCTAATAGTACATGCATACGAGCATAGTCAAGAACCTCCTCACGTCGTAATCAAATGCCACAAATATGTCTGATACGGGCCTCTATCTCGTCGTGACTCTCAGCTCAAGACAATTCTCCAGGATGCATGAAAAGAGGATGCTTTGGAGATAGACCAGAGAAGTGCAGGGGTCACAGCGAAATGCAGAGGTCACGGCGCGTAAAGTGCAGGAGTCACAGCGTAAAGTGCAGAGGTCACGGCGTAAAGTGCAGGGATCACAACGTAAAGTGCAAGGGTCACAGGGTAAAGGACTGGAGTGGTTTCATCACCCCTGCCCTGTGGAGCATGACTAGGGGCATTAGGTAGTCCAGATTCCTGACTGACAACATGTGGAAATGTTCTTTCATCGATTTGAGTAAGACAGGGAGGGCTGAGGGTGGGGGTTGGGGGAGTTCTGGTGTGAGTGTGGGGATGGGAAGCAAAGGGCCTGTACAGCTTCAGTGACTGATTTATACCCAAGTTTTCCGTACCCAGATCAATACCTGTCACCGCGTAGATCGCGTCCTTCAGAGCGGCCAACGCGCTGAAATACACACTTGCCACGAGCGCCGCTGCCCTCAGATGGGAGGTAAGGTAAGGTAATGTTGCGTGTAGCCCAACCGACCGTAAGGGCCATATCAGGGTTGTCGCCGCGTTGAAGTCAATTCACAAGTCATTGTTTACATTTTTTTTTTTTTTAAGGGAAACAAGACAGTGAAAAGTTGACAGTAAAAGTATATTGAACGCAGAGATCGGAATCTGGTGAACATGGGTGGAGCTATCACAGTCGAAGTGGAATTAAATACGGGACAGCGATGAGGAGACATTCACGATCACACACACACACACACACACACACACACACACACACACACACACACACACACACACACACACACACACGCACGCACGCACGCACGCACACACGCACTCACGCACGCACGCACGCGCGCACAGACATCAAACAAATCCCTCTTTTTTTTGTTTTGTTTTTAACCTTGCTTTTTTCTCCATCTGTGAGCTGGTAAAGTTAGTGTGTGTGTGTGTGTGTGTGTGTGTGTGTGTGTGTGTGTGTGTGTGTGTGTGTGTTTCCTGAAATGATTTAAGTTTTACGTATAGGACTCGGGCCCCACTCTATAAAGACAGTATACACGGGGATTGAATCTTCAATCTCTATACTGACACTAATATTTTATTACCTATGAGCTGTAAACACCCTACGGGTCTTTACACAGTTTAATATTGTGGATTGTGTTCTCTCCTGGAATGTGTCTCTCTGTAGTCTTGCTCAAGACTGGTTGAGCCACGTATTGGGAGAAATTGGATGGAGATAGGGTGGGGGAGGGGAGAGAGGAGGGAGGGGGTTCAAATCAATCCAAAATTCGCCCTGTGACTGATGGCCTTGGCATCCCAAGTGGCAGCAGCTGCAGCAGCCTTATTTACCGTGACTATTCCAGGAATTCAGGTCACGTCAACGACCCCTGGACAACGCAGTTCACCTGAAAGCTTGATTTACAACAAAATCAATCCGACACACAGCCCCGAGTGGCCTTCAGTTTCGCCATGAACGAAGATGAGTCAATCAACCTCTCTATCTTCTTTTCAACGGGATAACAGGCGACAGGGTTGATAGAGAGTTGGGAATCTTGTGAGATTTTACGTCTCACAGATTTTCCTTTTTTCTAAACAGAGTGGTCCAGCACTGCATGTAACGTATATGAACATCAGATTCCGGCTTCTCAGTCTCAAGAGAAAGCGTCAAAGTGACAGCGCCCAGATCACTGTCATGAATTTCTGCTGACGATGTAAATAATTCTGGAACAGCTCATAAATAATGCAGTGCGGCCTGGGTGTAGCACCTTGAAAGCCCCAAAACTCCAGACACACACACACACTCACACACACACACACACACACACACACACACACACACACACACACACACACACACACGCAAACACACACACACACACACACACACACACACACACACACACACACACACACACACACACACACACACACTCTCTCTCTCTCTCTCTCTCTCTCTCTCACACACACACACACACACACACACACACACACACACACACACACACACACACACACACACACACACACACATACACACACACACACGTACAGAGAGACAGACAGACAGACAGACAGACAGACAGACAGACAGACAGACAGAAACAGAAACAGAAACAAAGACAGTCACAGAAAAAGACAGAGACACATATACAGACAGACAGTCAGATTTCGTATTGATATTTGCCAAGGGAAGTCTTCAATTAATCACACACACACACACACACACAAATTATTTTCTCAGTGTATTTATTTCAGCGGGAATGGGGCTGGGTGGTGGGCAAGGGATCGGAAGATGCAAATGGGACAAGGGGGAGAGAGAGACGGGGGGAGGAGTGGGGTGGGGGTGGGGGGGGGTATCAGTAAAAGGAACTCGGGTAGGGTGAGAAGATGAGGGAGGAGAATCGTGATCCCTCTGTTCAGACCACACAGAAGTGAATCATTACCATTAGTTGTATTATCATATCCCTGCCTAACACACAGGGCTGTTTTCAGGACTGTCAGCTTACATCGGAAAAGGGTCCCTTCCTGGCAAATAAACAAACCGCAAATACTGTGTCTCTGAACAACAAAGATATAAGTGCTGAAAGACCGAGACCGCAAATACTGTGTCTCTAAACAACAAAGATATAAAGTGTGCTGAAAGACCGAGACCGCAAATACTGTGTGTCTCTAAACAACAAAGATATAAAGCGCTGAAAGACCGAGACCGCAAATACTGTGTCTCTAAACAACAAAGATATAAAGTGCCGAAAGACCGAGACCGCAAATACTTTGTCTCTTAAAAACAACAAAGATAAAAAGTGCTGAAAGAACGAGACCGCAAATACTGTGTCTATAAACAACAAAGATATAAAGTGCTGAAAGAACGAGACCGCAAATACTGTGTCCATAAACAACAAAGATATAAAGTGCTGAAAGAAAGAGACCGCAAATACTGTGTCTCTAAACAACAAAGATATAAAGTGCTGAAAGAACGAGTAAATCGTGAAAACTTCTCACTATGTGCACGACTCTTTCTTCGCATGTATAATTTTTCTGATTTGAACGTACAAGATGTGTGTCAACTGTTTTTCGTTTGGGTGTAAAAACAAATTGTGTCTGTGTATAATCATACTCTTTAGTGTGTGTGTGTGTGTGTGTGTGTGTGTGTGTGTGTGTGTGTGTGTGTGTGTGTGTGTGTGTGTCTGCGCCTGCGCGCGCGAGTGTGTTTGTGTGTGAGTGTGTGTTTGTGTGTGTTTCACTAAGATCTATAAACAAATAGAGTCTATGTATAATCAAACTGTGTATGTGTGTGCGTGCGTGCACGCGCACGCACGTGTGTGTGTGTGTGTGTGTGTGTGTGTGTGTGTGTGTGTGTGTGTGTGTGTGTGTGTGTGTGTGTGTGTGTGTGTGTGTGTGTGTGTGTGTGTGTAAGCCTTTGACGTTGCCATTCTCTCTAGACGTATATACAGGGTGTATGAATTCAAACTTTGCAAATATCTTTGCAAACTTTAATATTTATACGCCATACACACACACACACACACACACACACACACACACACACACACACACACACACACACACACACACGTACACGTGTGTGTGTGTGTGTGTGTGTGTGTGTGTGTGTGTGTGTGTGTGTGTGTGTGTGTGTGTGTGTGTGTGCGTGCGTGCGTGAGTGCGTGCATGTGTGCGTGTGCTACAAATTTGAACGATGAGTTTATGAATTATACCAGCACATATGACTATATCACGTAAAAGTTCGAACAGCTTGTCTTGTATGTGTATTAATGAGAAGATATTGCAAAAAAAACATTTTCATCCTACAGAATTAGAAAAAAAAAATCCCTAAAGAATGCGACCAAATACAGCACACACTATTGATCTCTTTAGGAAACTCGATAACATTTCATGTGACCAAATACAGCACACAATATCGATCTCTTTTGGAAATTCGACAACATTTCATGTGACCAAATACAGCACACAATATCAATCTCTTCTGGAAATTGGACAACTTTTCACAAATTTTCGAACGGGGATCACCACAGAAGAAAGCTTTCCCGTTCCCATAACACGCAGTTCCTTCAGCTGAAAATTTATTGTGTCAGAAGCCCCAGTAAAGCATATTGAGAGGAGACAAAAAACTTGGTCAACAACGTTGCCGTGAGTGAGCGAAGATGGAGGACGGATTCCAACTGTCTGCAAATGGCGAGGTCAAGTGCCGTGAGCGAGACGGGAACCGAGCTTGCTTCTGCAGCCCGTGTGTCATGACACCCTCGTTCTTGCAGCTTTGCTAATGCGGAATCTGGCAGCAGAAGGAATTACCCGACCCTAGCGAAGCCCTTCTAGGCTTTTCTAATGCCTCTCTTTCCTGGCAGTCTTAATTAACAACATTAATAGAGGAATAACAGGCTTGAACCGTCTGCCTGTTCCTTGTAGTGGCTGCCGTAGCCCGCGAGAACGGAGCGACAGCTATAATTTAACTCGCTGTTCTAATCCTCGGGGATAATTTGTCCTTCGTTTGATTTTTCTGACATAATGGGGGGACTAGGTCAACTTAAAGATGGTTTTGAAGCCACGATTTCATTGGGCCGGTGGGTGGGTGAGTGGGCCTAATCATGGCGGTGACAAAGCCGTGTGCCAGCGGTGAAAAAGACATCAAGAGAATTAGGTAATTACTGGTCATTTCACAACATAACAAGCCTTGAATTCCATGACAGAACTCAGCGATGATAGAAAACAAGACTAAAGAAGGTATTTTGCGGGTGATGCTACTACCGTTTCTGCTACTGCTGCTACACCATGCACACACACACACACACACACACACACACACACACACACACACACACACACACACACACACACACACACACTCCTGTTACTTCACATTATAAGATGGTTTGTTAAGGCCTGATCATTTCGTTAAATAAATCTGCATTTTGGGGATCTGACATCGTCAAACATCCATTTATCACACACCATCTCAGGTGGACGCTTCTATGATACTTAAAAGATTTTCATTCGTGCGCTAGAGAAAAAGTTTCCAATTTTTAGAAAACGGGAATAATTGAGGCTGGGGGACCCACTATAAGTGGAATATTCAAGAGGTTATGGTTCCATACAAATAGGACAACTACTAAACTGAAAAAAAAAATAAGAAAGAAAATGAACAGCTGAACAAAATCAGTAAAACGTAGACATTTAAGAATAGGTAAACCTGATGAGATCCTAAGAATTTCAGAAATTAATCACATCTCTGCTGCAAGCCTTGTCTCGTTACTCTATGACTACCCTTGATTAAATGGGTGCATTTTCTAAAAAAAATGTGTAAACAATTCTTCCCAATTTTGTAGGAGAGGATGAGGTGGAGGGGGGAGGACAGGGAAGTGGGGGGGGGGGGGGGGGGGGGGGTCATCTATCTGCATGAAGTAGAGGGATACTTGATGTCGTAGCGACCACAGCAGAAATAGGTTATTCCAACGCAAATTACTTTCAAACTTCAATCGTCAATATACTTTGGAACAAATTGATGCTCGCACACCGGTTTGTTGTTGTTGTTGTTGTTGTTGTTGTTGTTTCTTGTTGTTGTTGTTTTGTTGTTGTTCTTTTTCGTTTTTTTGTTTGTTTGTTTGTTTTTTCTTCATATTTCAGGGCCTCTTATCGCCGCTATTGTTCCTATGTAGTGGCATGTTGTTGATGAAGCGGTCACGGCGAGACGCGATTTCGGGCGTCAGGGTTGGCAAGAGTTGTTGCTCCGTGGTCCAAGCGCACCATGACGCCAACATGGTTAAGGTCCACAAGTGCAATCACCGCTCAAGAACTTCGTCTCTAGATTTCTTTTTTTTTCCGAGCTTTATTTATTCATTTTAGGTTCGTCGTATTCGTCGTATTTTCATCAAAAATGGGTACAAAATAGTCGAAATCGAATGTATAAGATACAAGGAGAGAAAATAAATCAAACAACTGGCAGAAGAAAACCTGCGGACTATAGTGGCCTCCCTAGTAAACAGAGGGTTGTGACTGGAAAAAAAAAAAAAAAAAAAAAAAAACTATCCCGGAAATCGTTCACCGCGAAGCACAAATTAGGTAAAGCAAGGTTACTTTCCATTGTCAGATTAATTCAAGGCTAGAAAAAAATGAAAATTTCTGGAAGCAGTTGAGGTGGCAAAGGAAAACTGAGATCAAGGAAATAACTGGACACACAGAAACCTGTAGACAAAGGTCTGGGGCCATAGAAGTCAAGTGGTGGTCACAGGCAAAAGGGGAAGCAAAGAGACGCATGGTAATCACACAGCAGTTGAAGAAAGAAGAGGATGTCAAGAGGATCCAGATAGCAGTCCTGTAAAGCCAACGCAGACAGTGGACTACCGCGGAAATCGCACTTCCAACAAGTCTCTGCTTGGTATGGTGTGTGGCAGACTGCGCCCCTTGGGATCCGTTTCAGCTCAGATCCCGTCTAAGACTCCTGTCCTCAAATTCAAACCTGATGAGATTGGGGAAATCAGATCATCTGGAATATCCACTTTGCCCGGGCACACAAACGGTGAAATTGCCCCGAGTTCGTGCAAAGCGGCGCTATCCCAGAGAAGGCGCACAGAGACACAGCCAATTGCTTAAGTTAGCGCATGACGTTAGCACTGCCAGATGACATTTTGTGCAAACAGAAGCCCTAGAAACAACGTTCTGCACAGCACGAGGCCAAACGTTATGGTCAGATACAGAAACAAGAAAATGGTCTGTCCGTTTTCTGGAACAAAACGTGTTCCCCGAAGAATTTATTTCACTTTGTCTTCTGAAAAGAGTCACACCCAGGGATAAGTGGAGTATTCGTCATCAACGACAAAAAAACGAGGAAATTCATCATTTTTACTTTCATCCGTCCAAAATCAATCAGTTTGCCGTGCAGAGATTTCAGCATAAAAATCGATGTTATGATACGAAGCTGAGACATTGAGAACAACAACGAGTACTCATCAAGACAGTGCAAACATTCATGAACTGCGCCCCCCCCCCCCCCCCCCCCCCCCCTCCAAAAAAAATGCAACTGCTGGCTAGACTTCAATAACAACAGAGATCTCTTCCATGAAAAGCCCACTTCCAACTGATGATGAGAGCGAGAGAAGAGTATGGGGGCGGACTGGTTACAACCTCAGGAAACAGCGTCAAACAGCACCAGACAAGATTTGAAGTGAAACACAACTACCCCCCCCCCCCACCCACCACCCCCACCCCCACAACACTCTCTCCTATGGCAAAGCCAGGCTGGGCTGTTAAAAAAAAAAAAAAACGAAAAGCAAGCAAACAAACAAACTAAAAACTAAACACAGAAAAAAAAAAAAACTGGCGTTGGCAACTTGAAGTCAACACCAAACAAATGGAACACATCTGAGGATGAGGAACGGTGCACCACGTTTTGTCCAGTCTTGTTGTGCCCAATCACGTTTCGCCCAATCACGTTTCGTCCAATTACGTTTTACCTAATCACGTTTTGCCCAATCACGTTTCGCCCAGTCACGTTTTGCTCAATCACGTTTGCCCAGTCATGTTTTGCCCAATCACGTTTGCCCAGTCACGTTTCACCCAATCATGTTTTGCCCAGACACGTTTCTTTCTCTTCCTTCCAACATCTCC
>JADBJO010003497.1:237500-241418 GCA_016801955.1 Conus betulinus
CCTGAAGGAATGGTGTTTGTTTTAAAGATGAGAAATGGCAGCGAAAGGTATCGTGCTGTTGAGGTTTGCAAAATGCGTCCTAAGGCGATGCGGAGGAAGAAACAATCCCACTTTTACCGAGAACCTCCATCTCTCGTCTCTCTTCTACGTCTTCCTTTTTACTGCGAAGATGGCTCTTCTTTACTCCTTCAACTGATCACAAAAGGAAAATATGCAACCTCACAATTAAAGGAGACAGCTGTCCGTGTGATCCTACGGCAGAGATCAACGCAGAACCCTCTGAAGACGAACATCACTTAAAATGTACTCTCATACTGATAATGATCACCTTTGACGATAAAATCAATAATCTATGAAATAACATAAATCACACACACACACACACACACACACACACACACACACACACACACACACACACACATACCACATACGCGCGCGCGTAGGCGCGCATGCGCGAAGTCTAAGACCAAGCTCTAAACAGGTAAAACTTTAAAGGCCCTAGGAAACCTCAAGATATATTGGCTAGATCATAACAAAGGAAATTGGAAATGAAATGAAGCAGGGAACAGCAAACAACAAACAGTAAACAAGTGGGTAGTTTTTGCTCCCATAAGGAAACCTAACACAGAGTAACTTTTATTCAAGACTGGCACAGCCTTTTAAACTTGAATAAAGTCAGACAAATACAAAGACGAACAATCTAATAGTGGGGGGAAAATTGTCTTCATAGTAAATGACTTGGCAAACTTTGGACTTAGAGGGGGGGGGGGGGGGGGGAGTGGGGGGGGGGGGGGGGGGGGGGGGGGGGGGGGGAGGGGGGGCGTGGGGGGGGGGGGGGGGGGGGGGGGGGGGGGGGGGGGGGGGGGGGGGGGGGGGGGGGGGGGGGGGGGGGGGGGGGGGGGGGGGGGGGGGGGGGGGGGGGGAGGGGGGGGGGGGGGGGGGGGGGGGGGGGGGGGGGGGGGGGGGGGGGGGGGGGGGGGGGGGGGGGGGGGGGGGGGAGGAGGTTGAAGGGGGGGGGGGGGGGTGGGGGGGGGGGGAGGGGGGGGGGGGGGGGGGGGGGGGGGGGGGGGGGGGGGGGGGGGGGGGGAGGGGGTTGAGGGGGGGGGGGAAGGTTGGGGGGGGGGGGGGGGGGGGGGGGGGGGGGGGGGGGGGGGGGGGGAGTGGGGGGGGGGGGGGGGAGGGGGTTGAAGGGTTTTTTACATGGGGGGGGGGGGGAGGTGTTGAAGAATACTGGGACTTTGAAATTAAGAAAATAACATATGTATTAATGGTTCTCTTCAGCTGGCTGCATAAGGGAACCATCGCATCCCTTTTAAAGGCAGATAGATTTGCCTTGAATTGGTCTAGGGGTGTTCTACAAAATGAGGATCCGCCTGTCTTCCTGTGGACAGAGCACAAAACTAGTCATTGATCGTCAGACGGTTTGTCATTGATCATCAGGCGGTTTTTTGTCATTGATCGTCAGAACAGGTTTGTCATTGCCTTTTCAGATACGGTTTGTCATTCTCCACATGAAGATCGACCACTGGTCCTCGATGCTTCAGTTTGTTATCCGCCTGCTGCTTCACCACGGACACATTGTGTGACTGATGTCTTTACTTGGGTGTGTGGGGAAAGTAAACAAACAAGGGGGCGGGGTGGGGCGGAGGGGTGGGTGGGTGGTGGGGGTGGGGGGTGGGGGGGTGGGAAGGAAGGGTCGTGACAGAGATAGGTATTGGATTATGATCGAAAAGAAAGTAAAATGTGAAGTGTGTTTTTATATATATATATATATATAATATATATATATATATATCTATATATATATATATATATATATATATATATATATATCTAAATGGAGGAAAAGGTATACATTTCATGTACTCTTCTCTTTTCTAATAGGTCAAGGACCAGCTTCAACTACTAACCAGCTCTTGTCTTCCCGCCTCTCCCAGCACGTGCGCGCGCGCGCGCGCGCACACACACACACATCACACACACACACCACACACACACACACGCATGCACGCACGCACAGCTCACACACACAAATATTACATATTTGCAACATAATTGTGTTTTGTGATATTATATATATATATATATATATATCTATATATATATCTATATATACTTTTCTGTTTTCCTCCATCATTTGTGGTGGAGCCTGGATACTTCTCATGTAGAAGAACACTTTTCCGCCATCATTTGTTGTGGATCAATGGATACTTCTCCTGTAACAACATGTTTTTTTCTCCGTCATTTGCAGCAGAGTCTGAATACTTCTCTGAAACAAAATGTTTTCACCTTCATTTTGTTGTGGAGGCCGAATATTTCTGTAACCTTATTTGGCCATCATGTTGTCCTCGAAGCCTGCTGATTACTTCTGTTAACAGTATGCTTCACCATCATTTGTAGCGGAGCCTGATTGCTTCTCCCGTCCTGGATTACCTGAACGACGTATTTATAACCCCCCCCCCATTTTTTTTTTCTTTTCCCCCCCCCCCCCGCCCCCACCCCACCACCGCCAATGGAGTGGGGTTATTGTTAAGGGGGTGGGGGGGGGGGGGGGGGGGGGGGGGGTGGGGGGGGGGGGGGGGGGGGGGGGGGGGGGGTGGGGGGGGGGGGGGGGGGGGGGGGGGGGGGGGGGGGGGGGGGGGGGGGGGGGGGGGGGGGGGGGGGGGGGGGGGGGGGGGGGGGGGGGGGGGGGGGGGGGGGGGGGGGGGGGGGGGGGGGGGGGGGGGGGGGGGGGGGGGGGGGGGGGGGGGGGGGGGGGGGGGGGGGGGGGGGGGGGGGGGGGGGGGGGGGGGGGGGGGGGGGGGGGGGGGGGGGGGGGGGGGGGGGGGGGGGGGGGGGGGGGGGGGGGGGGGGGGGGGGGGGGGGGGCAGGGGGTTTATTGGGGGGGTGGGGGGGGGGGGGGGGGGGGGGGGGGGGCCTGAAAATCCGAACCTGACACATATTATAAAGTTATGAGGTGATTTAACAAAAGAATCTCACTGGTCTCTGTCTCCTCTCTCTCTGCCTCTCTCTCCCTCTCTCTCAAAAACAACGGCACACACGAACGCGCACACGAAGACACGCACACACACACACACACCACACACACACACACACACAACCACACGCACACACACACACGCACGCACGCCACGCACGCAACACACACACACACACACACACACACACCACACACCACACACACACAACACACCACACACACACAAACAGCACAACACCACACTTCATGTAAGGTCAATGACCTCTTTCATCCACAGAATTAAACTTAATGGTTTTAAAAACAAAATTTACAAATGACATAAAATAAAGCTGTGTGCGAAAAAATATCAAATTGAAATTTTAAGTAAAGTCCTCAATAATATGTGACAATGGCATTGACTCGGGGTCCGATTTTTACATACCTGTAAAGAGACGCAGATGCTGTATCTTTATTGGATGCTACTTGGTATATTTTAAGTGCTGCTGCGTTCTTCTATTTTGTGTGTCTAGACCACATAACCACACACACACACACACACACACACACACACACAGCTTTCATTCATCAGATTACTAACCTGTGACACGTCGTCGAGTTACGTATCATTCTAGTACGTTTTGTGTTATATATTACGTCATATTGAAATATTTACTTCTCTCTTCCTCCCTCACTACCTTACCTGCTGGCACTCAGGGAGGATGTCATGTGCTGACGAAGGCAAATAAAGCCGAAAAAATTCATTTACAACCACGACAAACTTACATTCCTCTGCCAAATAACCAAAGACCGTAGGAAATTCGGCGAGGTACATCGTGTTAATCTTACTTATTTTGAAATACGACGGAAGGTAGTGTGCTAATGTCTCCATGTCTCTCCCTCTCTCTTCCTCTCTCCTCTCCTCTCGCTCTCGTCCTCTCTTCTCCCTCTCCTCTCTC